>CM050163.1:334145966-334376096 GCA_027410445.1 Discoglossus pictus | reverse complement strand
ATAGGAATAAATAGTACAACTTAATACGCCATTCCTATCTGGTGGCACATTACAATGCACGTGCAGTGCCCCAAATTAGAAGTAGGAGGTCCGACCAAGCATCTTTTTCCATCTCCCTGTTCCAAAAATCCATGCCATATACACGTCCCATGATAGGAGACGTAACAGGTAATAAACTGATAGGAATAAATAGTACAACTTAATACACCACTCCTATCTGGTGGCACATTACATTGCAGTGCCCCAAATTTGAAGTAAGAGGTCCGACCAAGCATCTTTTTCCATCTCCCTGTTCCAAAAATCCATGCCATATACACGTCCCGTGATAGGTGACGTAACAGGTATAAAATTGATAGGAATAAATAGTACAACTGAACACACTACTCCTATCTGGTGGCACCTTAGATAGCACGCGCAGTGCCCCAAATTCGAAGTTGGAGGACCGACAAAGCATATTTTTCCATCTCCCTGTTCCAAAAATCCATGCCATATACACGTCCCCTGATAGGTGACGTAACAGGTATTAAACTGATAGGAATAAATAGTACAACTTAATACGCCATTCCTATCTGGTGGCACATTACAATGCACGTGCAGTGCCCCAAATTAGAAGTAGGAGGTCCGACCAAGCATCTTTTTCCATCTCCCTGTTCCAAAAATCCATGCCATATACACGTCCCATGATAGGAGACGTAACAGGTAATAAACTGATAGGAATAAATAGTACAACTTAATACACCACTCCTATCTGGTGGCACATTACATTGCAGTGCCCCAAATTTGAAGTAAGAGGTCCGACCAAGCATCTTTTTCCATCTCCCTGTTCCAAAAATCCATGCCATATACACGTCCCCTGATAGGTGATGTAATAATACTGATAGGAATAAATAGTACAACTTAATACACCACTCCTATCTGGTGGCACATTACATTGCAGTGCCCCAAATTTGAAGTGGGAGGACCGACCAAGCTTCTTTTTCCATCTCCCTGTTCCAAAGATCCATGCCATATACACGTCTCGTGATAGGTGACGTAACATGTATAAAACTGATAGGAATAAATAGTACAACTGAACACACCACTCCTATCTGGTGGCACCTTAGATAGTACGCGTAGTGACCCAAATTCGATGTGGGAGGTCCGATCAAGCATCTTTTTCCATCTCCCTGTTCCAAAAATCCATGCCATATACCCGTCCCCTGATAGGTGACTTAACAGGTATAAAATTGATAGGAATAATTAGTACAACTTAATACACCACTCCTATCTGGTGGCACATTATATTGCACGTGCAGTGCCCCAAATTTGAAGTGGGAGGACCGATCAAGCATCTTTTTCCATCTTCCTGTTCCAAAAATCCATGCCATATACACATCCCCTTATAGGTGACGTAACAGGTATAAAATTGATAGGAATAAATAGTACAACTGAACACAACACTACTATCTGGTGGCACCTTAGATTGCACGGGCAGTGCCCCAAATTTGAAGTGGGAGGACCGACCAAGCATCTTTTTCCATCTCCCTGTTCCAAAAATCCATGCCATATAAACGTCCCCTGATAGGTGACGTAACAGGTATTAAACTGATAGGAATAAATAGTACAACTTAATACACCACTCCTATCTGGTGGCACATTACAATGCACGTGCAGTGCCCCAAATTCGAAGTAGGAGGTCCGACCAAGCATCTTTTTCCATCTCCCTGTTCCAAAAATCCATGCCATATACACGTCCCCTGATAGGTGACGTAACAGGTATTAAACTGTTAGGAATAAATAGTACAACTTAATACACCACTCCTATCTGGTGGCACATTACATTGCACGTGCAGTGCCCCAAATTTGAAGTGGGAGGACCGACCAAGCATCTTTTTCCATCTCCCTGTTCCAAAAATCCATGCCATATACCCGTCCCCTGATAGGTGACTTAACAGGTATAAAATTGATAGGAATAATTAGTACAACTTAATACACCACTCCTATCTGGTGGCACATTACATTGCACGTGCAGTGCCCCAAATTTGAAGTGGGAGGACCGATCAAGCATCTTTTTCCATCTCCCTGTTCCAAAAATCCATGCCATATACACGTCCGCTTATAGGTGATGTAACAGGTATAAAAATGATAGGAATAAATAGTACAACTGAACACAACACTCCTATCTGGTGGCACCTTAGATTGCACGGGCAGTGCCCCAAATTTGAAGTGGGAGGACCGACCAAGCATCTTTTTCCATCTCCCTGTTCCAAAAATCCATGCCATATAAACGTCCCCTGATAGGTGACGTAACAGGTATTAAACTGATAGGAATAAATAGTACAACTTAATACACCACTCCTATCTGGTGGCACATTACTATGCACGTGCAGTGCCCCAAATTCGAAGTAGGAGGTCCGACCAAGCATCTTTTTCCATCTCCCTGTTCCAAAAATCCATGCCATATACACGTCCCCTGATAGGAGACGTAACAGGTATTAAACTGTTAGGAATAAATAGTACAACTTAATACACCACTCCTATCTGGTGGCACATTACATTGCACGTGCAGTGCCCCAAATATGAAGTGGGAGGACCGACCAAGCATCTTTTTCCATCTCCCTGTTCCAAAAATCCATGCCATATACACATCCCCTGATAGGTGACGTAACTGGTATTAAACTGATAGGAATAAATAGTACAACTTAATACACCACTCCTATCTGGTGGCACATTACATTGCAGTGCCCCAAATTTGAAGTGGGAGGACCGACCAAGCATCTTTTCCCATCTCCCTGTTCCAAAAATCCATGCCATATACACGTCCCCTGATAGGTGACGTAACAGGTATTAAACTGGTAGGAAAAAATAGTACAACTGAACACACCACTCCTATCTGGTGGCACCTTAGATTGCACGTGCAGTGCCCCAAATTTGAAGTGGGAGGACCGATCAAGCATCTTTTTCCATCTCCCTGTTCCAAAAATCCATGCCATATACACGTCCCCTTATAGGTGACGTAACAGGTATAAAATTGATAGGAATAAATAGTACAACTGAACATACCACTCCTATCTGGTGGCACCTTAGATTGCACGTGCAGTGCCCCAAATTTGAAGTGGGAGGACCGACCAAGCATCTTTTTCCATCTCCCTGTTCCAAAAATCCATGCCATATAAACGTCCCCTGATAGGTGACGTAACAGGTATTAAACTGATAGGAATAAATAGTACAACTTAATACACCACTCCTATCTGGTGGCACATTACAATGCACGTGCAGTGCCCCAAATTCGAAGTAGGAGGTCCGACCAAGCATCTTTTTCCATCTCCCTGTTCCAAAAATCCATGCCATATACACGTCCCCTGATAGGTGACGTAACTGGTATTAAACTGATAGGAATAAATAGTACAACTTAATACACCACTCCTATCTGGTGGCACATTACATTGCAGTGCCCCAAATTTGAAGTGGGAGGACCGACCAAGCATCTTTTCCCATCTCCCTGTTCCAAAAATCCATGCCATATACAAGTCTCCTGATAGGTGACGTAACAGGTATTAAACTGGTAGGAATAAATAGTACAACTGAACACACCACTCCTATCTGGTGGCACCTTAGATTGCACGTGCAGTGCCCCAAATTTGAAGTGGGATGACCGACCAAGCATCTTTTTCCATCTCCCTGTTCCAAAAATCCATGCCATATAAACGTCCCCTGATAGGTGACGTAACAGGTATTAAACTGATAGGAATAAATAGTACAACTTAATACACCACTCCTATCTGGTGGCACATTACAATGCACGTGCAGTGCCCCAAATTCGAAGTAGGAGGTCCGACCAAGCATCTTTTTCCATCTCCCTGTTCCAAAAATCCATGCCATATACACGTCCCCTAATAGGTGACTTAACAGGTATAAAATTGATAGGAATAATTAGTACAACTTAATACACCACTCCTATCTGGTGGCACATTACATTGCACGTGCAGTGCCCCAAATTTGAAGTGGGAGGACCGACCAAGCATCTTTATCCATCTCCCTGTTCCAAAAATCCATGCCATATACACGTCCCCTGATAGGTGACGTAACAGGTATTAAACTGATAGGAATAAATAGTACAACTTAATACACAACTCCTATCTGGTGGCACATTACATTGCACGTGCAGTGCCCCAAATTTGAAGTGGGAGGACCGACCAAGCATCTTTTTTCATCTCCCTGTTCCAAAAATCCATGCCATATACACGTCCCCTGATAGGTGACGTAACTGGTATTAAACTGATAGGAATAAATAGTACAACTTAATACATCACTCCTATCTGGTGGCACATTACAATGCACGTGCAGTGCCCCAAATTCGAAGTAGGAGGTCCGATCAAGCATCTTTTTCCATCTCCCTGTTCCAAAAATCCATGCCATATACCCGTCCCCTGATAGGTGACTTAACAGGTATAAAATTGATAGGAATAATTAGTACAACTTAATACACCACTCCTATCTGGTGGCACATTATATTGCACGTGCAGTGCCCCAAATTTGAAGTGGGAGGACCGATCAAGCATCTTTTTCCATCTTCCTGTTCCAAAAATCCATGCCATATACACGTCCCCTTATAGGTGACGTAACAGGTATAAAATTGATAGGAATAAATAGTACAACTGAACACAACACTACTATCTGGTGGCACCTTAGATTGCACGGGCAGTGCCCCAAATTTGAAGTGGGAGGACCGACCAAGCATCTTTTTCCATCTCCCTGTTCCAAAAATCCATGCCATATAAACGTCCCCTGATAGGTGACGTAACAGGTATTAAACTGATAGGAATAAATAGTACAACTTAATACACCACTCCTATCTGGTGGCACATTACAATGCACGTGCAGTGCCCCAAATTCGAAGTAGGAGGTCCGACCAAGCATCTTTTTCCATCTCCCTGTTCCAAAAATCCATGCCATATACACGTCCCCTGATAGGTGACGTAACAGGTATTAAACTGTTAGGAATAAATAGTACAACTTAATACACCACTCCTATCTGGTGGCACATTACATTGCACGTGCAGTGCCCCAAATTTGAAGTGGGAGGACCGACCAAGCATCTTTTTCCATCTCCCTGTTCCAAAAATCCATGCCATATACCCGTCCCCTGATAGGTGACTTAACAGGTATAAAATTGATAGGAATAATTAGTACAACTTAATACACCACTCCTATCTGGTGGCACATTACATTGCACGTGCAGTGCCCCAAATTTGAAGTGGGAGGACCGATCAAGCATCTTTTTCCATCTCCCTGTTCCAAAAATCCATGCCATATACACGTCCGCTTATAGGTGATGTAAAAGGTATAAAAATGATAGGAATAAATAGTACAACTGAACACAACACTCCTATCTGGTGGCACCTTAGATTGCACGGGCAGTGCCCCAAATTTGAAGTGGGAGGACCGACCAAGCATCTTTTTCCATCTCCCTGTTCCAAAAATCCATGCCATATAAACGTCCCCTGATAGGTGACGTAACAGGTATTAAACTGATAGGAATAAATAGTACAACTTAATACACCACTCCTATCTGGTGGCACATTACTATGCACGTGCAGTGCCCCAAATTCGAAGTAGGAGGTCCTACCAAGCATCTTTTTCCATCTCCCTGTTCCAAAAATCCATGCCATATACACGTCCCCTGATAGGGGACGTAACAGGTATTAAACTGTTAGGAATAAATAGTACAACTTAATACACCACTCCTATCTGGTGGCACATTACATTGCACGTGCAGTGCCCCAAATATGAAGTGGGAGGACCGACCAAGCATCTTTTTCCATCTCCCTGTTCCAAAAATCCATGCCATATACACATCCCCTGATAGGTGACGTAACTGGTATTAAACTGATAGGAATAAATAGTACAACTTAATACACCACTCCTATCTGGTGGCACATTACATTGCAGTGCCCCAAATTTGAAGTGGGAGGACCGACCAAGCATCTTTTCCCATCTCCCTGTTCCAAAAATCCATGCCATATACACGTCCCCTGATAGGTGACGTAACAGGTATTAAACTGATAGGAATAAATAGTACAACTTAATACACAACTCCTATCTGGTGGCACCTTAGATTGCACGGGCAGTGCCCCAAATTTGAAGTGGGAGGACCGACCAAGCATCTTTTTCCATCTCCCTGTTCCAAAAATCCATGCCATATACCCGTCCCCTGATAGGTGACTTAACAGGTATAAAATTGATAGGAATAATTAGTACAACGTAATACACCACTCCTATCCGGTGGCACATTACATTGCACGTGCAGTGCCCCAAATTTGAAGTGGGAGGACCGACCAAGCATCTTTATCCATCTCCCTGTTCCAAAAATCCATGCCATATACACGTCCCCTGATAGGTGACGTAACAGGTATTAAACTGATAGGAATAAATAGTACAACTTAATACACCACTCCTATCTGGTGGCACATTACATTGCACGTGCAGTGCCCCAAATTTGAAGTGGGAGGACCGACCAAGCATCTTTTTTCATCTCCCTGTTCCAAAAATCCATGCCATATACACGTCCCCTGATAGGTGACGTAACTGGTATTAAACTGATAGGAATAAATAGTACAACTTAATACATCACTCCTATCTGGTGGCACATTACAATGCACGTGCAGTGCCCCAAATTCGAAGTAGGAGGTCCGACCAAGCATCTTTTTCCATCTCCCTGTTCCAAAAATCCATGCCATATACCCGTCCCCTGATAGGTGACTTAACAGGTATAAAATTGATAGGAATAATTAGTACAACTTAATACACCACTCCTATCTGGTGGCACATTACAATGCACGTGCAGTGCCCCAAATTCGAAGTAGGAGGTCCGACCAAGCATCTTTTTCCATCTCCCTGTTCCAAAAATCCATGCCATATACACGTCCCCTGATAGGTGACGTAACAGGTATTAAACTGATAGGAATAAATAGTACAACTTAATACACCACTCCTATCTGGTGGAACATTACAATGCACGTGCAGTGCCCCAAATTCGAAGTAGGAGTTCCGACCAAGGGAGGACCGATCAAGCATCTTTTTCCATCTCCCTGTTCCAAAAATCCATGCCATATACACGTCCCCTGATAGGTGACGTAACTGGTATTAAACTGATAGGAATAAATAGTACAACTTAATACATCACTCCTATCTGGTGGCACATTGCAATGCACGTGCAGTGCCCCAAATTCGAAGTAGGAGGTCCGACCAAGCATCTTTTTCCATCTCCCTGTTCCAAAAATCCATGCCATATAAACGTCCCCTGATAGGTGACTTAACAGGTATAAAATTGATAGGAATAATTAGTACAACTTAATTTGAAGCCCCAAATTTGAAGTGGGAGGACCGATCAAGCATCTTTTTCCATCTCCCTGTTCCAAAAATCCATGCCATATACACGTCCGCTTATAGGTGATGTAACAGGTATAAAAATGATAGGAATAAATAGTACAACTGAACACAACACTCCTATCTGGTGGCACCTTAGATTGCACGGGCAGTGCCCCAAATTTGAAGTGGGAGGACCGACCAAGCATCTTTTTCCATCTCCCTGTTCCAAAAATCCATGCCATATAAACGTCCCCTGATAGGTGACGTAACAGGTATTAAACTGATAGGAATAAATAGTACAACTTAATACACCACTCCTATCTGGTGGCACATTACTATGCACGTGCAGTGCCCCAAATTCGAAGTAGGAGGTCCGACCAAGCATCTTTTTCCATCTCCCTGTTCCAAAAATCCATGCCATATACACGTCCCCTGATAGGTGACGTAACAGGTATTAAACTGTTAGGAATAAATAGTACAACTTAATACACCACTCCTATCTGGTGGCACATTACATTGCACGTGCAGTGCCCCAAATATGAAGTGGGAGGACCGACCAAGCATCTTTTTCCATCTCCCTGTTCCAAAAATCCATGCCATATACACATCCCCTGATAGGTGACGTAACTGGTATTAAACTGATAGGAATAAATAGTACAACTTAATACACCACTCCTATCTGGTGGCACATTACATTGCAGTGCCCCAAATTTGAAGTGGGAGGACCGACCAAGCATCTTTTCCCATCTCCCTGTTCCAAAAATCCATGCCATATACACGTCCCCTGATAGGGGACGTAACAGGTATTAAACTGATAGGAATAAATAGTACAACTTAATACACCACTCCTATCTGGTGGCACATTACTATGCACGTGCAGTGCCCCAAATTCGAAGTAGGAGGTCCGACCAAGCATCTTTTTCCATCTCCCTGTTCCAAAAATCCATGCCATATACACGTCCCCTGATAGGTGACGTAACAGGTATTAAACTGTTAGGAATAAATAGTACAACTTAATACACCACTCCTATCTGGTGGCACATTACATTGCACGTGCAGTGCCCCAAATATGAAGTGGGAGGACCGACCAAGCATCTTTTTCCATCTCCCTGTTCCAAAAATCCATGCCATATACACATCCCCTGATAGGTGACGTAACTGGTATTAAACTGATAGGAATAAATAGTACAACTTAATACACCACTCCTATCTGGTGGCACATTACATTGCAGTGCCCCAAATTTGAAGTGGGAGGACCGACCAAGCATCTTTTCCCATCTCCCTGTTCCAAAAATCCATGCCATATACACGTCCCCTGATAGGTGACGTAACAGGTATTAAACTGGTAGGAATAAATAGTACAACTGAACACACCACTCCTATCTGGTGGCACCTTAGATTGCACGTGCAGTGCCCCAAATTTGAAGTGGGAGGACCGATCAAGCATCTTTTTCCATCTCCCTGTTCCAAAAATCCATGCCATATACACGTCCCCTTATAGGTGACGTAACAGGTATAAAATTGATAGGAATAAATAGTACAACTGAACACAACACTCCTATCTGGTGGCACCTTAGATTGCACGGGCAGTGCCCCAAATTTGAAGTGGGAGGACCGACCAAGCATCTTTTTCCATCTCCCTGTTCCAAAAATCCATGCCATATAAACGTCCCCTGATAGGTGACGTAACAGGTATTAAACTGATAGGAATAAATAGTACAACTTAATACACCACTCCTATCTGGTGGCACATTACAATGCACGTGCAGTGCCCCAAATTCGAAGTAGGAGGTCCGACCAAGCATCTTTTTCCATCTCCCTGTTCCAAAAATCCAGGCCATATAAACGTCCCCTGATAGGTGACGTAACAGGTATTAAACTGATAGGAATAAATAGTACAACTTAATACACCACTCCTATCTGGTGGAACATTACAATGCACGTGCAGTGCCCCAAATTCGAAGTAGGAGTTCCGACCAAGCATCTTTTTCCATCTCCCTGTTCCAAAAATCCATGCCATATACCCGTCCCCTGATAGGTGACTTAACAGGTATAAAATTGATAGGAATAATTAGTACAACGTAATACACCACTCCTATCTGATGGCACATTACATTGCACGTGCAGTGCCCCAAATTTGAAGTGGGAGGACCGACCAAGCATCTTTATCCATCTCCCTGTTCCAAAAATCCATGCCATATACACGTCCCCTGATAGGTGACGTAACAGGTATTAAACTGATAGGAATAAATAGTACAACTTAATACACAACTCCTATCTGGTGGCACATTACATTGCACGTGCAGTGCCCCAAATTTGAAGTGGGAGGACCGACCAAGCATCTTTTTCCATCTCCCTGTTCCAAAAATCCATGCCATATCAACGTCCCCTGATAGGTGACTTAACAGGTATTAAACTGATAGGAATAAATAGTACAACTTAATACACCACTCCTATCTGGTGGCACATTACAATGCACGTGCAGTGCCCCAAATTCGAAGTAGGAGGTCCGACCAAGCATCTTTTTCCATCTCCCTGTTCCAAAAATCCATGCCATATACCTGTCCCCTGATAGGTGACTTAACAGGTATAAAATTGATAGGAATAATTAGTACAACGTAATACACCACTCCTATCTGGTGGCACATTACATTGCACGTGCAGTGCCCCAAATTTGAAGTGGGAGGACCGACCAAGCATCTTTATCCATCTCCCTGTTCCAAAAATCCATGCCATATACACGTCCCCTGATAGGTGACGTAACAGGTATTAAACTGATAGGAATAAATAGTACAACTTAATACACAACTCCTATCTGGTGGCACATTACATTGCACGTGCAGTGCCCCAAATTTGAAGTGGGAGGACCGACCAAGCATCTTTTTTCATCTCCCTGTTCCAAAAATCCATGCCATATACACGTCCCCTGATAGGTGACGTAACTGGTATTAAACTGATAGGAATACATAGTACAACTTAATACATCACTCCTATCTGGTGGCACATTACAATGCACGTGCAGTGCCCCAAATTCGAAGTAGGAGGTCCGACCAAGCATCTTTTTCCATCTCCCTGTTCCAAAAATCCATGCCATATACCCGTCCCCTGATAGGTGACTTAACAGGTATAAAATTGATAGGAATAATTAGTACAACTTAATACACCACTCCTATCTGGTGGCACATTACATTGCACGTGCAGTGCCCCAAATTTGAAGTGGGAGGACCGATCAAGCATCTTTTTCCATCTCCCTGTTCCAAAAATCCATGCCATATAACTGTCCCCTTATAGGTGACGTAACAGGTATAAAATTGATAGGAATAAATAGTACAACTGAACACAACACTCCTATCTGGTGGCACATTACATTGCACGTGCAGTGCCCCAAATTTGAAGTGGGAGGACCGACCAAGCATCTTTTTCCATCTCCCTGTTCCAAAAATCCATGCCATATACACGTCCCCTGATAGGTGACGTAACTGGTATTAAACTGATAGGAATAAATAGTACAACTTAATACACCACTTCTATCTGGTGGCACATTACATTGCACGTGCAGTGCCCCAAATTTGAAGTGGGAGGACCGATCAAGCATCTTTTTCCATCTCCCTGTTCCAAAAATCCATGCCATATACACGTCCCCTTATAGGTGATGTAACAGGTATAAAAATGATAGGAATAAATTGTACAACTGAACACAACACTCCTATCTGGTGGCACCTTAGATTGCACGGGCAGTGCCCCAAATTTGAAGTGGGAGGACCGACCAAGCATCTTTTTCCATCTCCCTGTTCCAAAAATCCATGCCATATAAACGTCCCCTGATAGGTGACGTAACAGGTATTAAACTGATGGGAAAAAATAGTACAACTTAATACACCACTCCTATCTGGTGGCACATTACATTGCAGTGCCCCAAATTTGAAGTGGGAGGACCGACCAAGCATCTTTTTCCATCTCCCTGTTCCAAAAATACATGCCATATACAGGTCCCCTGATATGTGACGTTACAGGAATTAAACTGATAGGAATAAATAGTACAACTTAATACACCACTCCTATCTGGTGGCACATTACATTGCAGTGCCCCAAATTTGAAGTGGGAGGACCGACCAAGCATCTTTTCCCATCTCCCTGTTCCAAAAATCCATGCCATATACACGTCCCCTGATAGGTGACGTAACAGGTATTAAACTGGTAGGAATAAATAGTACAACTGAACACACCACTCCTATCTGGTGGCACCTTAGATTGCACGTGCAGTGCCCGAAATTTGAAGTGGGAGGACCGACCAAGCATCTTTTTCCATCTCTCTGTTCCAAAAATCCATGCCATATAAACGTCCCCTGATAGGTGACGTAACAGGTATTAAACTGATAGGAATAAATAGTACAACTTAATACACCACTCCTATCTGGTGGCACATTACAATGCATGTGCAGTGCCCCAAATTCGAAGTAGGAGGTCCGACCAAGCATCTTTTTCCATCTCCCTGTTCCAAAAATCCATGCCATATACCCGTCCCCTGATAGGTGACTTAACAGGTATAAAATTGATAGGAATAATTAGTACAACGTAATACACCACTCCTATCTGGTGGCACATTACATTGCACGTGCAGTGCCCCAAATTTGAAGTGGGAGGACCGACCAAGCATCTTTATCCATCTCCCTGTTCCAAAAATCCATGCCATATACACGTCCCCTGATAGGTGACGTAACAGGTATTAAACTAATAGGAATAAATAGTACAACTTAATACACAACTCCTATCTGGTGGCACATTACATTGCACGTGCAGTGCCCCAAATTTGAAGTGGGAGGACCGAACAAGCATCTTTTTTCATCTCCCTGTTCCAAAAATCCATGCCATATACACGTCCCCTGATAGGTGACGTAACTGGTATTAAACTGATAGGAATAAATAGTACAACTTAATACATCACTCCTATCTGGTGGCACATTACTTTGCACGTGCAGTGCCCCAAATTTGAAGTGGGAGGACCGACCAAACATCTTTTCCCATCTCCCTGTTCCAAAAATCCATGCCATATACACGTCCCCTTATAGGAGACGTAACAGGTATTAAACTGATAGTAATAAATAGTACAACTGAACATACCACTCCTATCTGGTGGCACCATAGATTGCACGTGCAGTGCCCCAAATTTGAAGTGGGAGGACCGACCAAGCATCTTTTTCCATCTCCCTGTTCCAAAAATCCATGCCATATACACGTCCCCTTATAGGTGACTTAACAGGCATTAAACTGATAGGAATAAATAGTACAACTTAATACACCACTCCTATCTGGTGGCACATTACATTGCAGTGCCCCAAATTTGAAGTGGGAGGACCGACCAAGCATCTTTTTCCATCTCCCTGTTCCAAAAATACATGCCATATACAGGTCCCCTGATATGTGACGTTACAGGAATTAAACTGATAGGAATAAATAGTACAACTTAATACACCACTCCTATCTGGTGGCACATTACATTGCATGTGCAAAGCCCCAAATTTGAAGTGGGAGGACCGACCAAGCATCTTTTTCCATCTCCCTGTTCCAAAAATCCATGCCATATACACGTCCCCTGATAGGTGACGTAAGAGGTATTAAACTGATAGGAATAAATAGTACAACTTAATACACCACTCCTATCTGGTGGCACATTACATTGCAGTGCCCCAAATTTGAAGTGGGAGGAACGACCAAGCATCTTTTTCCATCTCCCTGTTCCAAAATTCCATGCCATATACACGTCCCGTGATAGGTGACGTAACAGGTATAAAACCGATAGGAATAAATAGTACAACTGAACACACCACTCCTATCTGGTGGCACCTTAGATAGCATGCGCAGTGCCCCAAATTCGAAGTGGGAGGACCGACCAAGCATATTTTTCCATCTCCCTGTTCCAAAAATCCATGCCATATACACGTGCCCTGATAGGTGACGTAACAGGTATTAAACTGATAGGAATAAATAGTACAACTGAACACACCACTCCTATATGGTGGCACCTTAGATTGCATGTGCAGTGCCCCAAATTTGAAGTGGGAGGACCAACCAAGCATCTTTTTCCATCTCCCTGTTCCAAAAATCCATGCCATATACACGTCCCCTGATAGGTGACGTAACAGGTATTAAACTGATAGGAATAAATAGTACAACTTAATACACCACTCCTATCTGGTGGCACATTACAATGCACGTGCAGTGCCCCAAATTCGAAGTAGGAGGTCCGACCAAGCATCTTTTTCCATCTCCCTGTTCCAAAAATCCATGCCATATACACGTCCCCTGATAGGTGACGTAACAGGTATTAAACTGATAGGAATAAATAGTACAACTTAATACACCACTCCTATCTGGTGGCACATTACATTGCACGTGCAGTGCTCCAAATTTGAAGTGGGAGGTCCGACCAAGCATCTTTTTCCATTTCCCTGTTCCAAAAATCAATGCCATATACACGTCCCCTAATAGTGGACGTAACAGGGATTAAACCGATAGGAAAGTACTACTTAACAGTACACACCTTATAATAACGCAGACAGAGACAACGCAGAGAGAGAAGTTTGAAGAAGAGGAGTCATAGGAGGAAGGTGGCGTTGAGGAGGTGGAAGACCAAACACAGCAGGCATCCCAGGGGCCTTGTTGTCACCTTTCGGGGACCATTGGTGGCTGGGTGGAGGAAGGTACTTTCAATGACATCAGTGAGGACAAGGAACGGGACATGGCTAGCTTGGTATCCAACCTTGTGCAAATGGGGAGTTTGCGGTTGTGCAAAGGGACTGTGTTCGGTTGTTTGCGGTGCATTAAACTGGGAGATTGTTCTGTTACTGTGAAGCGGGTGTAACCCTTACACTACCTGATCGATACAACATCATACCTAATTGTCAAAAAAAAAAGAATCTTACCCTTCACTTCTGCACAATTTTTAACATATAAAAATATTCAGGTTTTATTTGTATAAAAATATGTGTTCTAAAGTCTGTAACAATAATGTGATTGTTATTAGCAGTGTAATGCTGGTTGAAGAAATCTGTTTAGCATATTGGAAGAAGACACCTTTGAAACCTTGAAGGCTTATACAGCCAAATACTTTCACTGGTTAGTATTTTGAAACGGAAGATACATAATAACTGGAGTGTGACCTGAAGAAGACCACACATTAGTTTTAAAATATTTTTTACTTTTACAACTTGCATGTCTAATAAATGTGTGCAATGTAACGGTATCACAGTCTGTCCACATTTTCTAGTATAATTTTAAACCAACAAAATAAAAAAATAAAATACAATACATTTTCACAATTATTATCCTATAGAGTTTTGGGTGTCACCAAAATACACATAATTTCCCCAAATATGAGCCACATTCAATTCCAAGCCCTCAACTCGATCACAGACGGCCCGAATGTCTGCAGGTGTGTTGTGGGCTCCCGTTTTTCTCCGATTGCAATACTATTTACTTCAGCAAGGGCGCCAGTTACGAGCCAAAGCCTCAAGCCTGTATCCGATCCGATGAAGTGCGCCAAAATCAGTGAAGGCCACAAGTTGCTATCCCATCACAGGTCAATTAACTGCAGGAAACAGTTTAAAAGACTGTGAAAACCTTAATTCTTTTACTGTGCTGTAGCTGAGAAAGTCAACACACAGGTCTAGGCGTTGGTGGGTTTTTGAGAGAGATATATAGAGAGAGAGATAGACAGAGACTGAGAGAAAAATAGAGAGTATCAGAGAGATAGAGAGTGTTAGAGGGAGATATAGAGTGTTAGAGAGAGATAGAAAATGTTAGCGGGAGAGAGGGTGTTAGAAAGAGCGAGTGAGAGTACCAGAGAGAGAAATAGAGAATCTTAGATAGAGGGAGTGAGAGTGCCAAAGAGATAGAGAGTGTTAGGGAGAGAGATAGAGAGTGTTAGAAAGAGAGAGAATGCTAGAGGGGGAGAGAACAGGGAGGCCAGGAACTCCAGGCACAGTTGGCAGGGCAACAGGTTGTGCCAAAGCAAAGGGCCCACAATTATAGTGAAGAGGAGACGAAAACTCTTCTCAGGGAAGTCCCATCCCGCCGTAACATCATCCATGGTGGTAGGGATATGAGGCCTGGCGATAAGGCACATGCCTGGAGTGAGGTGACAGCAGCTGTGGCTTTATTAGGGGGATTGAAAACCGTGATGTCTTGTCGATTAAATACCGATATGATGACTATCGGATAATGGTGAAAAAGAAGATGGCAGTGGAGGCCAGAGCAGCCCATGGGACTTGTGGTGGCCCACCACTCAAGATCACATACTGTGGATGGGAGCGGACTATCAAGGAGTCTATGGAGCCAGCAGCAGTAGTGGGCCTTCCAGGACAGTTGGACATTGGCTATCAGGAAACCCTACAAAGTGAGTATCAAATACTCCATCACACCCTTATATGCACACACATCAACCCCACACACACAGATAACTGACATAAAATAGCACTGCAAGATTTCTGGTTAAGACTACAGATATATGGGGCATCAATAACCATGTAAATATTATAATATATCATATTATCACCCTAATTGTTATCAATGAAATATCTGTCCAATACCTGTGATTAAAACGGATTCTGAATAGCAGTTGCCAATTCAGTTTATATTAGTGTTATGTTTGCTGTTTGTTTAAAGTTAATATAAAACAAAACAGTATAAATATCAATTGCAATTGTATATATTTTGTAATGAGTTGTTAAGTAATCTGTAACTGTCATGCTGTGAGTCAGTTATTAAAGTTTGCTCTGATGGTTGATATACAAAAAAATTTGTATCTGTAATTTTAGGGAAAGATAGAGATAAAAGCATTTATTATTTTGACAATCCTGCTTTTTGCCTCCTGTGTTCCTGAGGTCCTGAACTGATGTCCTGACCTGAACAAGTCAGAAATGCTGAGACCGTAAGAATTCCGACAATCCAGGGATGCCCCTATACTAGTAAGCAGAAGGGTTAAGGGTTGAACATGTCCCCCTCACTCCTGGGGTCATAACAATTGGTGGCAAGTGACAGGTTTAAAGCCTCACAACGAAGCAGCGGGTCATGTAAAATTTATCTATACCATTGAATGGAGACGAACTATGCAGCCCTAAAATGAACAACTTTAAAGGAACTTTTGTAAGCAATGCGCAAGATAGCCAGCAATAAAGCGAAAGCTATTCTGATTGCCGAACTGATGCAGGGAGACTGAGCCAGCAGTACTTCACCAGAGATGGAGGAAAGCGAAGTTGCAAGGGAACTAAGCATAAGGCTGGCTTTTTACGGGCAACCACCATCAGAAGAAACTGTAACCAGAATGATGCTGGAGGTACAAGATTACATATTGGCCAACAGACAACAGGCAATACAGCTAGAACTAGCAGATCGTCAAGAGAGGGGTCACCAGCAGTATTGGCCACCACACAAGGAAAATCAATGCTCCCATAAAATGCATTTAAAGCCGTCACAGACACGGAAGAGGATATTGATGGGTACCTTCAAGATTTTGAAAGACTGTGCCTCTTACATGACATTGAATAAGAAGATTGTGTACCTCTGTTAGCAAGAAAATTGTCTGGCTGTTCTGCAGAGGCGTACCAGACAGTACAAGATGAGGATAGCAACGATCACCACCGGGTGAAGCAGGCCATCTTAACGCGATATGCTATCACCCCAGAGGCATACCAACGCCGATTTTGGGAGCTCAACAAATAGGAGAAGGACTCCCATGCCGAGTTGGCTTATCGACTGCAGAGAGCTGCCAGGGAATGGGTTCAGGCTAACCGAGCTACAACCATGGAAGAACTGCTGTAATTAAATCTATCAGAGCAGTTATTCAGTGGACTGACCCCAGAGGTGCAAGGATGGGTAAGGGGCCGTAACACCCTTACCCTCTCTGATGTTGCTCTGTTGGCCGATGAACACTATGATTCATGGCGCAACCACCAACCACCACCTCACCCATCGTATAAGCTTGCAGTGCCATCCCCAGCCCCCCCCCTCCATAGCCCCACCCTTTCAGGGAAGGGGCGACGGGTTCAACACCTCCGCTCCCAGGTACCAACCTCGTGCCAATATCCAGTGTCACAGATGCCAGCAATTGGGACATGTCCAGAGGGAATGCCCCCAGAACCGGAGCCGGAACACGTGGGTTCATCTGGGCGAACCACCGCCAAACAGAGCAGCGGCCTATTGATACTGCACTGAGACCGGTAACCACAATGCCAAATTTACTACCTGGGGGAAGAACTAGAGATGTTACATGAAGTCGACTCCATCCAGGCTTCGTTGGACAACCAACAACATCATCGGCAAACATTTTGTCTGGAGGGGAAGTACGGCGAAGGGCTAAGGGACACCGGAGCCACGTTAACCCTCGTTAGACACCACTTGGTCCCAGACAAAGCACGTACCGGAGTTGCTGTGGCAGTACGGGTAGCAAGAGGGGTCCGCCATAAAGCAAAACTTCACCCCCTTCCCATTATCGAAGAACCGTTTAGCAGGGTAGCCGTAGATTTGGTAGGGCCCCTAACTAGACCAAGCCCTTTTCGGCAACAAATACATCCTGACCCTTGTAGATTATGTCACTAGATATCCAGAGGCGGTGGCTCTGACCAATGTCTACGATGAGACGGTCGAGGGTGCCCTGATGCAAATTTTCTTTTATTATTATTTTGGATTAGGGCACTAAATTTACCGCTGACGTCACCACCAACTCTGGAGACTTTGTGGAATTAAGCCCATAGTAAACTCGGCATACCACCCCCAGTCTTATGGTCTCTGCAAAAGTTTTAATGGGACGCTAAAACAAATGCTCCAGATATTTGCAGAAACTTGGAAAGACTGGGAAAGATTCCTGCCCCACCTTCTACTTGCGTAAAGGGAGGTCCCCCAAGAATCCACCGGATTCTCCCCCTATGAAATACTGTTAGATAAAAGGGTGAGAGGCCCGTTAGACTTAATAAGAGAGCATTGGGAGGGAGAGGTTAGCGCAGATGGTACCCCTATCGTCACATATGTGTTGGAATTTAGGGACCGCTTGGAGGAGTTGACTCAGATGCCAATGGTAAGATAGGGGAGCCAGGGACTGCAGATTTCAAGTGGGACAAAAAGTATTGATTTTAAAACCGTCCACAATGACAGGCTGAAGGTAGAACAAAAATGCTATACCACCTATGTAATTGGCCTGTGCTCGGGAGTAGCGAGAAGACGCATACTTCATTTGAATATGCTAAAACCTTATCATGAGCGCACAGAGGATGTGTAGGGTATTTGCACCCCAGCCTCTGAAGATTTTGAGAACCTCTTTCTACCAGACCTCTTAGAAAATGGAGACCAGACAGAGGGTCTCGGAAGAGTACAACTAAGAGAACGGCCCACAGGAGCGTACCTAGGTGCAGGAGTTGATCAGGGACAATGGGGCCACCTTCTCTAATCTGCCTGGGTACACACCTCTGGCCACTCACCACGTAGACACCGCCGACCAACAACCACTAAGCCAAACTTCCTACCACATCCCTGAATCTGTAAAGGAGAATATGCGTAAAGAGATTCAGGAGATGCTTCAGCTAGGGGTTATTGAACATTCTGATAATTCCTGGGCATCCTCACTAGTGCTAGTACCAAAGCAGGACAGAATGCCCCAATTCTGTGTGGACTATAAGAGGCTAAATGACACAATGGTGTCTGATGCCTATCCAATGCCCAGGATAGACAAACTTTTAGACAAAATGGCCCGGGGTGGTACCTCACTGCAATAGATCTCTGTAAGGGGTACTGGCAAATTCCATTAGCCAAAGATGCCATACCCAAGTCGGCATTTGTAACGCCCTTCAGGATGAAAAACGCTCCGGCAACTTTCCAGCGGATGGTAGATCGGCTATTGGATGGGTTCCAGGAGTACGCTTGCGCCTACCTAGACGATATAGCTATTTACATCGACATTTGGTCAGAACACCGATCCACGTAGGAGCAGTATTAGACCATATCAGGGATGTAGGGTTGATCCTCAATAGGGATGGCTGAAGTGCAGTACCTCGGCCATCGAGTAGGTAGTGGTCAACAGAAACCAGAACCAGACAAAATAGAGGCTGTAAATGGCCAACCCCCCGTATGAAGACTCAGGTCCTAGCTTTCCTGGGAACAGCAGGGTATTATCACAAATTTGTGCCCAACTATAGTGCCCTGGCCAAGCCCCTTACTGATCTGACACGTAAGAACCTCCTCGAGAAGTAAGCTATGCCGCCATTGAAAAATAATGCCTTGCCGTGGTTTCGGCCCTCAAGAAGCTACAGCAATGGGCAAACCTTTTCCTTACTAACAGATCACAACCAGTTAGTGTGGCTCAGCAGGGTTGCCGGAGACAATACCAGACTGCTTCGCTGGAGTCTAGTGCTGCAGCTCTTTGACTTTACAATTCAATACCACCCGGGAAATCAAAACGGGAACGCTGACGGATTAGCCAGACAAACTGAACTAGAAAAGTGATCTGCGAGGACTCCCCCGGACATCCCCAAGCCGATCCGCTGGGATCAGACTGGGAATGCCGGCTTATGGTTACGGGGGAGATGAGTGGCAAAAACCAGCCACCTGGTTTTATTAAAAATATTTTATTAATGTGTGATGTTATATGTTTAAACTCTATATTACATTTTAGTTGTAGCCAGTTTATAAGGAGTTAACTGCATTTGGAATGTTGTGATGTCATCTGTAACTTTCATGCTGTGAGTCAGTTATTAAAGTTTGCTCTGATGGTTGATACATAAAAAAGGTATATCTGTAATTTTAGAGAAAGATAGAGATAAAAGCATTTATTATTTTGCCAAGCCTGCTTTTTACCTCCTGTGTTTCTGAGGTCCTGAACTGATGTCCTGGTCTGAACAAGTTCAAAATGCTGAGACTGTAAAAACGCAGACCATCCAGGAGTGCCCCTATAGTAGTAAGCAGAAGGGTTAAGGGGTGAACATGTCCCCCTCACTCTTGGGGTCGTAACATACCTTGCCCATAGAGACACAGGCAGTGGCTCCACCAGAGCCACCACTATAACCAATGCAGGTGATGGTGGAGGAAGCCGAGGGCCGGGGGCCCATCACAGGAGGCTGGACCATGAGCAGGACCATTGTGGGAATCACACCCTGGGCTCTCACATGCATCACGGGCACGTTCCCAGCCCTTTCAAATTACTGCCACTGGTTCAATGAGCCAACAACCACCTGCAGGGATGTCGAGCTCATGGTACCAATCTCAACAGGCCTACTATTGCCACCTGGTGACATTCAGGCAATACGTGTGCCATCCAAAATCCTCTCCCACTCCTGACCGGGGCAGACTAAATGTTGCCACAGCAGTTGTTTTCCCAGCAGTGGCTGTCCCAGCATTTGGCCAACCAGTTGTCGCAGCCATTTTTGCAGCTGCAGAAGTTGCAGCCATTGTTGCACCAACAGACTGGGCCAACACCATGGGCAACAGTATCTCCATAGCCAGTACCATCTCCATTGGCAACAGCACCATCTCCTTTGCCAGCACCATTTCCATTACCAGTACCATCTCCATTGCCAGTATCATCTCCATTGGCAACAGCACCATCTCCATTGCCAGTACCATCTCCATTAGCAACAGCACCATTTCCATTGGCAGCAGCACCATCTCCATTGTCAACACATCCTTTAGTGGCAACACCATCCCTATCCCTACATTGTACACCATCACAATGGGCAACTCCTCTGCCCTCACCACAGCACATCCAGAGTCCAGCATCGTCCGGAGATGGAACTCACATCACAGCACCAGGCACCTTGAGTGACATATATCAGCATATCCGCTGGCACGTCAGAATTAAATTGCTACTGGGCAGGCGGAAAGCCTCTGAACAATATATGGGGAGGTGAGGAGGCATAATCTTCGGATGGAGTGGTACAAGCAAACAGCTCAGACTCATCACTTGGCATGACTGGTGCAGTTGGCTGAAGCCCTTCAGTTCCACAGGCTCCACCACCACCACAGCCAGAGCCTACAGCCTCCTCATCTCACCCCTTACCACCAACAACAGCTGCTACACAGACACCACAGTTGGATGCAACCCTCAATCCAACACCTCCTGGCTGTGTGCCCAGTGCTTAGAAATAGGAAGTGGGTGTGAACGTCCCCCAGGTCAGTGGCTGTCAAACCTCTCCCCAGGAACCAACACACAGACCATGATTTGGGTGAATCACTGTGTGAATACACATGTGAAGCAATTCAAGGCTCCACCACCTGTTGAATACTAGTTGCCCCATTTATTGTTTCCCATAAATTGTGTCCTGTCTGATGGCTCCTGAGGAGAGATTTGAGAATCACTGCCCTAAGTTCTCCTCATCCACACTCCACGAAGAATATAATTTTTAATTAATGTTGACATACTAATGACTTGCTACAGAGTGTGTACATGTATGGTTATGTTGAATATTTCTGCAATTGATGTTCAGTGTGGATTGCCGTTGAGATGAGAAGTCAATCCAAACAGTGTTCTGATATCTTGTTCTTGTCTCTGTAAGGGGTTAGCCTAAATCTCACGACCATGAAGGTTATGTTCCTCAACCTCCTCTTTGTATCGTATATTCTGCTAATCAATTTCAGATTATTCCTTCATATCTGACAACACGCTATGTGTGGAAAAGATCTGTATGACATTATGCATGTTTATGTATATGCATCTGTTTCATTGAGCAGATATAGACAAGTTGTAAGTGATATGTAAGTTACATGGAGTGATTTCATGGAGTGATTTCTGATGATCCCTTTTCTCACCAGATTCTGGTTGCTTAGGTGTAGTGAGCACATGTGACCCTGGTAGGTGCTATGCATCATGCTTATTCTAGACTATGACATTATCCCCTTTAGGTATCCCCTTGTTCAAAAGCACAACATCTGGCCCTTCCAGTATCAGCCCACAACACACTCATGATATTAATGCATAGTCTTGAACATTTCTGAGTGTGCTCTGTGTCTGAAATAAAGCTTTGTTATACCGTTCTAACCGTGTCAGTGTGTTCTCAATGGTTGGTGTTATGGGACATCCACATACATTACATATGTGACACATTCCTATATATGTAAGCCTCCATGTGTTTTTGCAGCCCTTCCTGATGGGTTAGAGTAGATTAGTGTGATGTATGTTCCCCTGGTCCCCTTGTGGATTGCTAAGTGGTGGTTGTGAAGGAGCTTGTGTACCTGAATGAAGCTGTGAGCTATACCATGTAGGGCCAGTGTAGGTGAGCAAGTGATATCAGAGAGGTCAGACAAATCACAGTCGACTAGAGAAGGAACTGGCAATCCACTCCAGAATCTTTGGCATGCAAACCTTGTGGATACGCACAGACAGAGACATTAGTAGGTGTACTGCAGTCCATATGGCCACAGAGAGTCAGACACAACTGAAGGATTGAACAACCATATTTAAAATGTTCCCCTGGTACTTGGCAGTGTCATCTGGCCACTATTTGTTGTTAATGTAGATGTGATGAGTGATATGTATATAAGATGATCTTTGTAGTTTTAGGGTCCCCATAAAAGCCTGTGAGTGTGAAAAGGTTAATATGTCAGCCATTTGTATGTATTTGTACTGCAATTGAATGAGGTAGTGTATCTTTAATAGCTTTCAGCATGTTGCAGCATGGCTATATTGGCATTACATTACAACTTATATGGAAAATAAAATTATTTATTTTTGCAGTATTTGATATTTGGGAGTTGTTGTGCATGTAACTGTAATGCCTTCCATTGCTTTCCCCATGTTTAAAGTGTATTGGTGTCTTGAGATTGTCATTTGTCTTGCAGCCTTGAAAGATCAAAGGCTTTGGGAGGCTGTAAATTATGGGTTTAACCATTGCCATTTTTTTCAAGTTCTTATCTCATAAGCCATTCGGAGCCCAAAAAAAGACGCCAATTGAATAGCAAATTAACTTGCGGCCTCATTTACGGACTACCGGATCGCCTGAAACCTCAATTGAATGTGGCTCTATATGTTTGTATATGTATTATTTTACAGCTATTAAAATCTTAAAAACAAGGGTCTCTATTATCTTCTGTGAATCAATTATAATACCAATGTAGTATTTAAGCATCAAAAGTGGAACAATTCCATGAAATTGTTGCTAAAATGTTTTGATGATTTCCATTATTAAAATTATGCAAATAATATGTATTTATTAAAATGATTTATTCAAATATATTTATTAAAATAAAATTTGTATATGATTATGTCTTTTGCCAGAGAATTGTTTGATAGTGATTTATATATCACCTATTTAGCCTTGCAGTCAATACTGAAATGAGCAGCACAGTTGATGGAGGATGTAATGGCAAATTAATGTGAATTAAAAAGTTTTGAAGGTGTACATCCAAAGCGTCCTCTTCCTGACTTTGGCAAATGGACAGCTCAGAATTAGACTAATATGGTAACAACAATCATCGTGATATTCCTAAGTAAGAAGATCTCTTGCAACCCAATGAAAGCTCTATTCAAATATATTACATTAAAAGCTAAATTCTATTTTCTACAGATAGAACTATTAGCACAAGAGCTAAAACTAACCGTACCAGGGCTCTTTATGCAAACAGAAAAAATGCTGGCTGCAGTCAATATGGTCTGTCTGTGGGAGTGTGGGATGTGTCAGTTGACCTGAACATGGGGTATAAAGTCCAAATAGACTTTGATGATTTGTATGGGTTGAACACTACTACATATTCCTACATTTGTGATTCCTATTCCTGCTATTTCCGTGCTTGGCCTTGCTATTGGACTACCCTTTTGAATTGTTAACTGGATTTACATTTTGGCTTGTTTGCCATTTATGAACCAGTTATGACCTGTCATCATTACATCACTAAAACATGGAGGCTAAATTTCATACGGATTTGAAGTCCGAGCTATGATCGGACCCGCATTCCAGAAATAAAGCAATATGAAATAATCAATAAATATGATATTCTAGTCCATGCAAGTTCTATTATATGTATTAATGCATTGATTGCCGGGATCGATATAACATCGAAATTAAACATAAAATAAATGATTTTTATTGTTGATTTGCTGGCTTGAGAATGTTGTGCTATTAATATTAATATCTTATATCAATTTCCCTTTCATTTAAAATACAGTAGTGTGTTTAAATTTGCTTTTACAGTGCTACGGACAGGACTTTAACCCCCTTGCGGGTCCCCTCTAGTACCGTTTGCTTTTTGGCTCCATTTTCCGTTTACAGGTTTGAATGCTAATGCGTTCTTGGGGATTCGTAGGAATTTAATAGCGGTTTGCCATTATAACATTTAAGGGATTGACAGATTAAAGGCTTAGCCCATAGGGTTTTTCTGCCTGTAACCTGCAGATCATTTGCAAGTAGCTGAAAGAGGCCAATTTAATAGCAGTAACTCTTGTGGGCTCCTTTATGGGCTACGATTTCTAAAATGGTAGCAATTTAATGGGGCTCCTTGTATCTATCCCAAGCATAACTTTCGTCACATACAATGTCATGTTATGTTTGTTAGAAAAAAGGCCTTATCCTATGTAGGGGCCGGGTTATGTGACGTATCATCAAATTAGCCAATCGGAGTAGTTTGCCGATTTTCATGGTGATCATTTGCCCTAGGAACCAATTAGAAAGCAAAAGGTTAATTTAACTGACATGTACAGTTCATAAAAGAGCCTGTTTCCTGCAAAAACGCTGACTGTGTGGTAGCTTTTCCAGCAAACACAAAGGTCTAGACATTGGTGGGTTTTATCAGTAAGGTAGGAAGGTGTGTTTATAAAAAAATTTGTTACACATAATTTACTGTTCATTCAGTTTATACATATTTCACATAATTTCCTCACATAACTTAGTACAATTACACATAGGTACAACTAGGTAACTACACCCTATACTCTCACCCTAAACCCACAGTATCACACTTGGTATATTTATATGACTAAAGTTAAGTGATTTATCACTCTCACATATACACATCACATATATTAGTTGTCAATCTAGGAATCGTTATCACGCTTTGCGAGCTCGCATCCACTCAGGATGATTAGGCTTTTGAGGCTGGTCAATAAGCTGGCTGCAGAAAGACTCCTATCATGACTGCCTCCTGAGAATATGTGGTTGTGGGACTGGGCTCAATAATTTTACAGTATTTTTTATAGTTATTTAATATGTAATGTAAGTTGATTACCCTATGTATGTTAATTACTCTATGTTATGTTGCTTCTCTGTGTTTTTGACTTATGATGTTAAAATCTGTATGTTGCATGTTTGGTTCATGAACAGTTTAATTTGGAATGTAGTGATGCAATCTGTAACAGACAGTTGAGATTCAGATAGGTGGTCTGGTCAATTATGTAATCCTGCTCTGAGGTAAAGTCTGCTCTGACTGAAGTGTGTATGCGTCTGCCATTGAAAATAGTGAGGTAACAATTCCCACTGTCTGACTGGATTAATATATATATTAATCTCGGAACTCTGAGCTGGAAGCAGGTTTTTTTAACTTGTATTAGACATTCAAATGTGAACACAGATGTACTATTTATTTACTGTACTACTGTACGGTGGAGGGCTTCTATCGTTCTTTTGCCCACCATATCATAAATGATTGTTGTGGTAAACTACCTATTCATAATTTCCACAACACAGGCTGAGATCCCGCTCCATGCTGATGATAGCCAGTAAGCTTGAAACAGCTGTACATGGGTTGGATACTCAGCCTGTGTTTATTCCAACCTTGACTTTGCATTAAAGCTGTGTAATACAGCATGCATAAGCTTAACAGAAGCCATGTTTGATAATGGCTACGGAATGAAGAGCGAGGCATTTGTGGGCATATTTGTGGGTCCCAGCTCAACTTCCCAGAATGCAGTGTAATAACAGTTTTTCTTGGAACTCTGAGCTGGAAGCAGGTTTTCTTAACTTGCTTTAGACATTCAAGTGTGAACACAGATGTACTTTTTATTTACTATATATATATATATATATATATATATATATATATATATATATATATATATATATATAATAAGATGTCTGTTAGACCTGTTATGAATTTAAACAACAATAAAAGCAGTTTCTGATTTTTATAATGCTGAGCCTGCGTTCATATTTTTAAATGCTGCATCTGAGTAATGGTCCAAAGAGACATCTGCTGCCTTTGTGAAGGGTAATAAAAGAACCTGATGGGTCTGCTGGATAGATTTGGCCATACCAGCCTTATCAAGCCCGATTGAAGGAAGCAGATCGCCATTACCGGCTTCAGCAGTGGGATCTGTATCTCCTTCAAGGTGTAATCTGTATCTCCTGTATCTCCTTTAATTTGGATACGTTTCCCTATGCCATCCTGGCGGATGGTTTCTGCTGTACTAGATAATTGATGTGCTGCTACAGTTGGCTCATTACATTCATCCCGCACTGAAACAATCACTCATTTTACTGCACAAAAAATATGAACAGTATGAATTATTTTCCATTTCTATTATTTTTTACATCTGTGTAGCCCAATAATAAAAATAGTGTGTTTTTGTGAATTTGTGTTTCTATGATATCATAGAGTAATTCATATACATCATCCTAAAAGTTTTGTATTCGTGAACAGTCCCACCAGAGATGGTGCCATCTGATCCATTTGATAATGTCATTATGTAGTGCTTTCTGCATTTAACTGTCAGGCAGTCCTGTTCTGAGCCATTGCAAAAGGAGTTATGTCAAGCAAGAAGAGTCACCAGGAGTAGTTAAACTGCTGCAGTTATGAAATGTATACGTTTTTTGCATATCTCTCTCTTTCAATATCCTTTCCTATATTATTTAGCAGAGAGACACTTTAAATTCTGGAGTTCTGAAATATTAGTTTTGAAAATATTATCCAGGTTCAGTGTTACTAGTAATGGTACAATCATAAAATGCAACCATTTTGTAAAAAGTCTTGGGACAATATTTTTCATGCATTTCAAAGATTATGTTTTAAACAATACCGATGATTTTTTTTGCATGAAATTAATATTAAACTTCTCTGAAAGTAACAAGGAAATATATAGGGTATACAATAGTATGTAGGTCTCATTCGCAGACAAGTGTGAATCACATCAAAACAAAAAGAAAAAAGACAATCACTCTCTTGAATTAACAGAAAATTACAAATACATGTTTCTATTACTGCTCATTGACTGACATAAGCAAGGGTTTGGGTCAGTTTATTGTGTTCTGAGAGCATCGCTAGAAAAATAAAATGTGTCACTGACATATTTATAAATACTCTCTTTTAACTGCAACAACAAAAAAAAGTTCATCCAAGTTCATGATCCATTTAATATATTGTGACCCTTTACAGATATCTGGAGAATAAGAGTATTCCATTGGATAGTCTAAATGTGACATCTACATGTAACTCTATTTAATTTGATTAGCTTAGTCATAATATACAATATAATCACCTGAAACTGGATACATCCTCATTTTTATGGTGTATGAAGATCTCCCGAAAAGGTATTATACTTTTATTAAAAGTTTAGCTTAGGTATTACACTATCTGTGATTAATAACAGAAGCAGATACTGGATTGTGATGACCAGACTCATGGGGTCAAGAGAGGACCCTTTTAGAATATTTAATACCTAAATGTAAAGTATGAATTTTATTTGTTTAGTCATTCAGGCTCATCTGACTCTACGTTACCCTATGGACCGCAGCACGCCAAGTTTAGTTCTCACTGCCCCCCTGATATCCATCAAGTTCATGTTCATTGTTTTATCTCTTCTTCTGTCAATCCCTTTTTCTTGTGCCTTCTTTCCCAGCATCAGAGGCTTTGGCACTGCTTTTTTTGTGGATTGGGATGTAGACTGACCTTTTCCAGTTCATTGGCCATTGTTAAGTTTTCCAAATTTGTTGGCATAAGGCAAGCTTTTTGTTTATTTGTTGGCAAAAGGCAACACAGTTACAGAATCATCTTATAGAATTTTGAATAGTTCAATTGGGATTCCATCAATTCCTGCAGCCTTGTTATTAGCAAGGCATCCTAGGGCTCATCTCACTTCGTTGTCTAAGATTTCTGGCTCCAGCTCATTGGAAAAACTATTGAGGTCATCACTGCTGTTAAGATCCTTAATGTATAGCTCTTCAGTGGCTTGAAAGGTTCTTTTGAGAGGCCCAGTTTGCTTGAAGAGGTCTCTTGACTTACCAATTCGGTTGTCTTCTTCTATCTCTTTTCTTTCTTTTAGAGTTATTGTTTGTTGCTGTTTCCTGGATAATGTTGCATTCTTTGGTCCAAAGTTCTTGATGCATTCTATCTTCCATGTCTAGTCCCTTAAATCTATCCTTTACTTCCACTGCATACTCAGAATGGATATTACTTATTTTGTATCTACTTGGTCTGATGATTTTCAATTTTCTTCAGTTTAATTCTGAACTTTGCAATAAGAAGCTCATGGTCTGAGCAGCTGTCAGCTCCAGGTCTTGTTTTTGCTGATTGTATAGAGCTCCTCCATCTTTGGCTGCAAAGTATATAGTTAATCTGAATTCTATAATGTCCCTCTGGTGATGTCCATGTGTAGAGTTGTATCGAAAGCTGTTGGAAGAGTGTGTTTGATATAACCAGAATTCTAATAACTGACCTACTTTATTTTGTACTCCAAGGCCAAATTTGACTCCAGGTGTCTTTTCGTTCCCTAATTTAGCATTTCAATCTTCTATGATGGTAGTAACATATGCAGATGCAGAAGATGCCTTCATGGACATGAATTGTGCCTAACGAAAAAAAAACAAAAAGGTAATTAAACATAAGGCTTTAAAAAAGAAAAAAAGATAGGGATTGCAGCATCTCTTCTCAACAGCATCCCTCAGTGACCATCAATTTGTGAAATGTTAAACAGGACCCTCATGTCCACCATCAAGGGGATCATGGACCGTGTGATGGGAGGTAGCCATCTGCGTACAAAATATCACCAACACATAGGCCAAGATCCAAGACTCTGTAGCCAGGCTAGATTAGGTTAACATTTATACCAATAGGTTATCACTGAGGAGCGCTTTTGAGAAGGAACAAAAATATGCACAGCCCCTACATCCTCCTCCGCCTAGCATCAGAAGATACTGGCCTGGATGCCATGAAGACACTGCAAGATCTGCCTCAACAAGCATCTCCTCCTAAGCAGCCTAGCTTGGTGGAGGTCTGGCTTCTGGGCCCATAGGTGAGTGTGATGTGGTGGCCCAGTGGGGAGGGGCTGTTGTCTGGCAGGTGCCTGGCTCCATTCTGGTGGTGGTGGTGGACCTGGTGGGGGGAGCAGGCTGATGAACCAGAGGGGGAGGAGAAGGTGGGGGCATGTCCCTATTGTCCCTCCAAAAGGTGGGCCCCGCTGATGGCTGCAGCTGCTGGAGGAGGGGGAAAGTGGGGTCAAAGACCACTGGGGTGGCATATGGTCTAGCAAGTGGCCCCACTGCCCAGGTGAAGTCCTCCTCCTCCTCATCAGGGCACACGGCTTGTGCTGGTCCCTCCCCCCCTGCGCCACATCCTTCTGGGCTCACCAACAGTAGACCCAGAGCTCCAAGAAGCTGAAAAAGAGAGAGAAAAAAAGGGATATTTGTTAATGATGTTGAAATAAACATTGTTTTCTGAATCACGTACAGGGACATTGACCTTATTATCAGTGCTCTTCCTTGTGTGACTGAACAGAAGATTCTATGTTAATTGAGTGGTTAACTGCGGGCTGATTACATTCTAATAAACAGTTAAACCATAATTTGTGAAACTTTCATTAAGGAAGAGGCTGTTAATCAGCAATGAGTCTGAAGACAAACCTTAGACTGCATATGTTTAACTGTTCTTATTTAAATTACAATACAGCAATAGATCACTTTAACATATAATCGTGTGCTCTTTCACACAATGAATATCACCTATAGTAAGGGAAAGGTAACTGTCCCTTTGAGTGCAACTCTGAGTAACTATCATTTGCTAGATATGATCTTTGTTGGGTTATTGTTCTTGATTGTTCTTGGCTCCTAATGATCTCTTGATTCTGGCTGCAGTCTGTGACTGCATACACTGCAGTCACAGTGGGAACATCCATGCATGGACTGTCTATTGTTCGATTAATGTTCTTGTGCCCACTGAAGACAGTGATTTGTCAGCCTCATGGATTTAATGACGCACAACTTATCCATCTATCCCTTGTAAATTCCATGGAGCTGACATGTCAGTGTCCTCATTTGTCATCCTGTACATGTGTAGTGTGTGTGATGTACATGTGTTGGCATGTTGGTGTATGTGATATTCACCTGACTTGGAGGCTGGATCCTGCTGGGCCACCAGGCCTGAAGCCCCAGCAGCTGGCACCTGGCTCAGTAGGTCCTTGAGGTCCTTCTCCCACTCAGGGGCCACCACTTATTGCTGAAGCTGCGTCCATCTCCTTGGCCATCTTCCTCCTCACCAGGACCCTGATGTCATTAAATTGAATTGGTCTGTAAATCCTGAAATTTAAGGCGCTTGGATCACTGTTATGTTAAATGGCTTGACGTGAATTTGAATATAAATTATTCTGTCATTTATTGGGTTGTAACTAAGCACTGCTTTGGCCACCCTTTGATTGACAATGAAGGATACTCCGTGGAAACACAGTAGAAAAAGTTGGAAGTCCTTTTGCATTTGGCTCAACCACTTCATTAGATCTGGTGCTACTTGTACTTGCACCTTCTGACCTGAAGGTTTCATCTTCCGGTTCCACATCATTATGTCTCTGGTTGTGCCTGTCCTTAAAGTTATCTTAGCAACGTTACTGGAGTGGGTTGCAGGTTCCTTCTCCAGTGGACCATGATTCGTCTGACCTCTCTGCCATGACCTGCCCATCTTGGATGACCCTAGTATTGGGAAATACAACAGCATGTATACACAGCATGTAATGATAATGTTATGTTTATTGTATGTGTAACTGTGTCCAGTCAATAAGGGGTTAAGTGACAGTTAGGAAGGGTTATGTAATCTCTGTGTCTGTTAGATATTTGATCGTTATAGAATACTCCTTGATGCTGCAAGTACTGGTTATGTTTATAACCTGATGTATACATTTATTGTTGTTTTATCCAAGTTAGTATAGCGATATATTATTCTTTACTATCTACCATTGTCTCTTTGTGGACTGCTTAACCCACAGGTTATGGGCCCAGACACTAAAGGAAACCGCAAATAAGTGAGTTTTGCATCTTTGATCCCTGTAAATACTGAGTGAGGAAACAAGAGCTGCATCCAATTTACTCAAAGATAACAAGTGGTTCATATGTGACGTTTGCAATAGCAAAGCTCAACAATACCAACTACCCACTATGGAAATTCAAGCTTGAAATGCTATTATCCAAAGATGACTTATGGCAGATACTGGATACAAACAGACCCACTAATAGCCCTGAAGAAAGGGACAAGAAGAAGATGTTGAACTCATTCACATAAATAAAAAAACACAGCTAAAGGTATGTGGACAGCATTACAAAAACTGCATGAGTGTTCAAACTTAAACATTAAACTATATCTACTATGCAAACTATATAAGATAAAAGTGCACAATAGCGAGCATATGCATGAACATGGAAATGCTATGCTAGATATTGTGGAACAGCTATATGCAATAGGTGGAGACATTAAAGACAATCATATAGTAGCATTATTACTATGCAGTATTCCAGAGTCTTACAGTACACTGAAAAATGCTCTAAAAACTAGACCAGAGCAGGAACTAACTTTAGAATATGCTAAAGGAAAATGAATTGATGAATACAACAGAAGAAAGGAAAATATGCATAGTGAGGAGAATGACAAATTAGAGGTAGCTTTAAGGATGCATTAAGACACAGGACAAAGCAAAGAAACTAGGATATGTTTTTGTTGCAAAAAGGCTGGTCACCTGAAAAAGAACTGCTCAATCTGGCAGTGAAGAAAAGAGCCACTCATGAGAGAAAGAGTTAAAACAGCCACAAAGGAAACTGCATCATGGAATGGTCACTTTAAAGTAACTCAGAATAGCACATTATATGGATGGTGCATAGACTCAGGGGCAACAAGTCCCATGACAAGTGATAACACGTTCTTTACAGAAATTGATAAAAAGATAAAAACTTCCTAGCGAATGGAGAAAATATCACAGCAGAATGCAAAGGTCAAGGATTCCTGAATTACATCACACCATCAGGGAATAAGCAAAGCATCCTTGTAAAGTATGTTCCGTATGTTCCATACCTGGAAGGAAGTCTCCAATCAGTAAAAATCCCTGCTAAAAATGGACTCACAGTCCAATTCCAAGTCAATACATGCATAATTTGAAACGGAAAACAAATCCTAGCAAAGGGAAGGTTGAATGAACACCTATACAAACTCATCACTGCAAGTGATCAAGCCAAAGTGACAACTCATAATGTACACACTAAGTGCCCTATTAAATTCGAACTGCGGATGAAATCGTATCTCGCAAATGCGCATCGTAACTCGATTTACGAAATCCGAGTCGACTTGCGATTGACTTGCAATTGACTTGCGTAAATTCGGACTACTTTGCCGAGATTTGCCTCCGATAAGCGCTACGTAGTAAGTAGCGGAAAATAATTCCTTGCGTAGACGCTCGTATCTCGCAAATTCGCTAAGTGCACAAAAAACCCACGTAAAATGGTTTACGCATTACGTACAGACAACTTAAAAATATAAAAGTGAGTTTAACAGAGGAAAAGCATGGAAGGCCATTATAATTGATTTCACCATCCCCTCCCCCCACCAAAGCAAAGGCATTATACAACCAATTAGTTGTTACATTTTGAATGAAAAGCCATGCTGCAGCTTACATAAAGCAAAATTAAAGACACACTACCTGATTACATAAAAACACAAAAACATCTAAATAATGCCCTATTAACCCTTTTATTTTGTATACATGTTGCTCATCACATCTACATTTGGGAACACAAATATGGGGCACAGGGAGTATGTGAATATGTCCTGTTCAGTCTTCTCGGGTCTGTCTGTGACCCTCTGTCACTGCTTTCTTACAAGGTTCCTATGCTGGTGATACTGGAGTGGGTTGTCAGTTCCTTCCCCAGTGGTTTGGGATTTGGCCCTACATTCTGCTTTCACTCTCACACCCACAATGACCCTTAATGGGATAGCTCACAGCTTCATTGAAATACACAATACCTCTTGTTCGGTCTTTCGGTCGGGTCTGACTGTGACCCTCTGTCACTGCTTTCTTACAAGGTTCCTATGCTGGTGAGACCGGAGTGGGTTTTCAGTTCCTTCCCCAGTGGTTTGGGATTTGGCCCTACATTCTGCTTTCACTCTCACACCCACAATGACCCTTAATGGTATAGCTCACAGCTTCATTGAAATACACAATACCTCTTGTTCGGTCTTTCGGTCGGGTCTGACTGTGACCCTCTGTCACTGCTTTCTTACAAGGTTCCTATGCTGGTGAGACCGGAGTGGGTTTTCAGTTCCTTCCCCAGTGGTTTGGGATTTGGCCCTACATTCTGCTTTCACTCTCACACCCACAATGACCCTTAATGTGATAGCTCACAGCTTCATTGAAATACACAATACCTCATGTTCGGTCTTTCGGTCGAGTCTGTCTGTGACCCTCTGTCACTGCTTTCTTACAAGGTTCCTATGCCGGTGAGACCGGAGTGGGTTGTCAGTTCCTTCCCCAGTGGTTTGGGATTTGGCCCTACATTCTGCTTTCACTCTCACACCCACAATGACCCTTAATGGTATAGCTCACAGCTTCATTGAAATACACAATACCTCTTGTTCGGTCTTTCGGTCGGGTCTGTCTGTGACCCTCTGTCACTGCTTTCTTACAAGGTTCCTATGCTGGTGAGACCGGAGTGGGTTTTCAGTTCCTTCCCCAGTGGTTTGGGATTTGGCCCTACCTTCTGCTTTCACTCTCACACCCACAATGACCCTTAATGGGATAGCTCACAGTTTCATTGAAATACACAATACCTCTTGTTCGGTCTTTCGGTCGGGTCTGACTGTGACCCTCTGTCACTGCTTTCTTACAAGGTTCCTATGCTGGTGAGACCGGAGTGGGTTTTCAGTTCCTTCCCCAGTGGTTTGGGATTTGGCCCTACATTCTGCTTTCACTCTCACACCCACAATGACCCTTAATGGGATAGCTCACAGCTTCATTGAAATACACAATACCTCTTGTTCGGTCTTTCGGTCGGGTCTGTCTGTGACCCTCTGTCACTGCTTTCTTACAAGGTTCCTATGCTGGTGAGACCGGAGTGGGTTGTCAGTTCTTCTTTCACTCTCCCACCCACAAGGGCAGCAAACACACACAGAGGGTTTGCAGAGGCACAATGAGCACCAGCCAACTCACCTCCATCAGGGGTAATCGCCACTACTCTTATCCAAGGAAGTCCCACGCCATTGCTGGTGGCCATGTGCCAAGATGACCATTCATTCCCATTTGGTGACCTCCCATTATGTTCTGCTATTCCTCAATTTACCTTAGTTTCGATTGATAAGTGATGTTGGGGAAGTGCTTGTGAAAGCAGAATGGACGGACAAAACCAAAATCACTGGAGAAGGAACTGACAACCCACTGCAGTATCACCTATCATTATCCTTTTAGGCCCTCAGGGGAATGTTCCTACTCCCCAGTCCCGCCAATTGTATTTGGCCTGTGCATTAACCCTTTATTATGCCTAGATTGTAGATCAATTAGATTCATCATATGATATCTAATGCTATTAGGACTATTATTCCTCTTAGTATGTATAGATCTATTGCAGGTTAACTAGTGCTCATTAGTTTACAGCTATAGTAATGTGACACTAATGTGATGCATGTGGATGTCCCCTAACCCCAATCATTGAAAACACACCGACATGGGGAGAACAGGATAACACAGCTTTATTTTTGGACACAGACCACAATCAGCAGTGGTCAAGACTGTGCATTAATATCATGGGTATGGTGTGGGCGAGTCCCGAGAGAGCAAGGGGCTAAATAAAAAAAAGGGGATACCTACAGGGGTCAATCTAATAGTCTAGAATAAGCATGATGCATAGCACCTACCAGGGTCACATGCGGTCAGTACACCGCTGCCACCGGAATATGATGAGAAAAAGGATCATCACAAATCACTCCATTTAACTGAAGAAACCATGGCACTTACAACTTGTCTGGATCTGTTCAATTGAACAAATGATTCAACCTCTGGACTGTGTAATCCAATCCAGTTTCACACATACAGTGTGGTGTGTGAAATTGCCCACAAAAATGAATGGTCAACAAAAAAGGCGGAGGAGGATAAAAAAAACTAATGACAATGCATGTACAGTAAAGTGCTAAATACTGTACCAATATACCAACTCACCTGATTCCCATCTGCAAGCATTACTAACTATTAGCTACAGTAGGTCTCTGGATAATGAGTAATATGGGCAAATACCCATTAATATGGACAGGACACAAAGGTCAGCAGCCACATTCGCTGTTTCTTACATCAGACCCAAGGATCTGTTCTCAGACCGATATTGAGGTCAGGATCACATGCTTTATTAGTGCATATATTAATGCTGGCTGTCATTAACATGCCATTGTGACACTTTGCAAGTTCACCGCCATAGCGGTATTAGTCTACATTTCAGCTAACAATAATCATGTCTGAGATATCTGGCAATATGATAGCTTTAAGATTGTGGGAGCTACATGTTAAGGAGGGGGCTGTCATTGGAGTAATGTCTACCTGAGAGGCACTGGGAAAACCTTACGCCTCATATAATTCCTCCACAATGCTTGCAGATGCAGGAGATGCCTTCATGGGCCTGAATTGTACCTAAAACAAAACAAATGGAAAGAAAAACAAAGAGAAAACATAAAATCTAAGGGCCTAAAAAAAAGGGCACTGCAGCATCCCTTCCCAACAGCATTCCCCAGTGACCATCAATTGGTGGCATGTTCAACCGAACCCTACGTGTCCACAGAGAAGAGGATCATGGACCATGTGATGGGAGGTAGCCATCTGCATACAAAATATCACCATCACATAGGCAAAGATCCAAAACTCTGTAGCCAGGCTAGATGAGGTCAGCATTGTGACCAATAGATTGTCACTGAGGAGTGCTGTTGAGAAGGCACAATTATGTCCACAGCCCCTAGGTCCTCCTCCGCCTGGGCACAGGACCTGCATCGTCCGCGGCCGGACACCGTCCCCTTGTTGGTGGTGGGGGAGCGGGAGGAGGTAGTGGTACCACGGGTGGTGGTGGCAGCGGAGGCATGGTGGAAGGAGAGGAAGGGCCAGGCTGCTGTTGGCTGGTGACCTGCCCCGTTCCCAGCAGCCTGACCAAATGTTGCTCCAGCCTCCGATGATCGCTCCTCTCCTCCCTAAAGCGCCTGTCCAGGCTGCGCCTCATGCCAGAGATGTTGGCATCAATCCTCCTCACGACGGCCAACAACTCCAGCAGCGCAGCATCGGTCGTTGGTGGTGGTGGGGGGGCTGGGGTCCTGCTGGCAGGGCCGGGTGGGAACATGGCGGGGAGAGAGTGGGGAGGATCTGGGACCCGGCTGGAGACAGGGTCTCTGACATTGGTGTCCCCGATGGCTCAGTGTGTGGGGAAGGAGGAGCTGTGGCATATTCCACTACTTCTGAGGGCCCCGGCGAGATGGCAAGTCTTTGGAGGAGGGGGACAGTCGGGCTCTGGACAGGGGGGATGTCAACGACCACGACCTCCCCCTCCGAAGAGCCAGGGCCCTCGGATGAGCCTGTAGCCTCCTCCCCCTGAGCGGTCTCCTGCGGGGCGGGGGCTAACGGCCCCGCTCCTGGCTCATCACTGGACCCAGATCTCCTACTGAATGGTGAAATAGAGAAAAGAAAAGTACATGTCATTAGTATGCTGATCAATACATTGATATGTTTTCACTCCTAACTATCTGACATCTAGGCCTGAACATGGATGATTCTCCTAATTGCAACTCCCATTAGCTGTCATTTGCTAGATTGGATCTATTCTTTGGTTTCTTGTCTTGACCTCTCCTGGCTCCTAACACTGTCTGGATTTTTCCTGCGGTTTCACTCCTAACTATCTGACATCTAGGCCTGAACATGGATGATTCTCCTAATTGCAACTCCCATTAGCTGTCATTTGCTAGATTGGATCTATTCTTTGGTTTCTTGTCTTGACCTCTCCTGGCTCCTAACGCTGTCTGTGTTTCTTCTGCGGTCTGTAACTGCATAGGCTGCATTGGGCGCACCAGTACATGGACTCTATTGCTTAATTACTCTTGGGGTGGCCAGGAATGACAGTGATTTGTCAGCTTCATGGATTTAATGACACTTCCATCCATCCCTTGTTAATTCTATGGAGCTGACATGTCAGTGTCCTTGTTGGTCACCATGTACATGTGTAGTGTGTGTGATGCACATGTGGTGGCATGTTGGTGTATGTGATATTCACCTGAACTGGAGGCTGGGTCCTGCTGGGCCACCGGGGATGAAGCTCCAGCTGCGGGCGATGGTCCTAGAAAGTCCCTTGCGATCCTCTCCCACTCCTTATTGTGCTTCAAGGACCTCAAGCCCCTAGGAACCGTGGACACCTCCTTCATCACTTGCACTACCTCCTTCCAAGCCTGAGCCTTAGGCCCAGGCTTCGCTTCCCTTGCAACAAGGATGACGGGCCGGTCACGGATCGCACCCAGGAGGACCATATTCTCCTGGGGCGTATAATTACGGGCGATGCGCCTGCCCTTGCCAATAGCCCCTTGCTCTCTCGACTGTGCTCGGGGACCCTGGCCTCCCTGCACTCTTCCTGAGGCCTGTCCCTTCCCCAAACTACCCCGCCCCCTTGGAACAGGCCCCTTCCCCTCTGTCGCTCCTCTATTAGTGCCTCTGTCTCCCTCCTCCTCCTCCTCCTCCTCCCCCCCTCTGGGGACCACTCCTCCTCCTCCAGGGACACCTCCTCCTCCTCCGGGGACACCTCCTCCACCCCCTCCGGGGACACCTCCCCCCCCCTCTCCTCCACCCTCCACTACACTCTCCTCACTCTCCGGTCCTCTCCTCTCCTCCTCTCTCCACCTATCTCCTCCCTCCATGCTGAAATAATAACAAAATAAGGATAACTCAAAATAAGTGTAACTGTTATATAGGTGATAAAAAAATAAGTGTATGTTCTATGTGTTTTTAATAACTGTTGGGGGATGCGGTGCAAAGGTTGGGGGGGGAGGTGTGTGGTGTGTGTCCTAACGCTATGTATGTCTCTATGTGTCTTTAATCTATGTGTCAGGCAAATATGTGTAATGTGTAAATATGTGTAACTCTTACGTGTAAATATGCTAGTAATAAAATACAAAACAATCAAAAAGAGTGCGCCTACAAATCAAAAGAACGATAAAGAAATAAAAGTATTACTGGAATGTCTGTTGGAAAGAAAAGATGTGTGTGCTATGTGTATTTAATAAGTGGTGGGGGATGGGGTGTGTTGGGGGATGGGGTGTGGTGGGGGGGATGGGTGTGTGGGGTGTGTGTCCTAACTATATATATGTCTCTATGTGTGTTATTTAATCTATGTGTCTTGCAAATATGTGAAATCTGTAAATATGTGTATTGCTTAAATGGAAGGACTTATGAAATAGACAATGAAAAAAGAAAAAAAACTAATCTTCCTCTCTCCAAAGTACTAATCAAACTCTCTCCCACCTGTTCCTGGAACTGCGTGCTAACTCCAATGGCTCTTACAACACAGTCAGCGCATGGGTTTGTATCAATCACATTTATAAGCTCATACTGTCAATCAAATTCTTAGCTCGTACGTGATTGGCTGACAGGCGTGTCTCGCTAGGACGTCCCCATATCAGCTTGCGAGCGCGCCAACAGACTCAGCCAATTACATACGCACTTATAGTGTCAGGCCACCAAGTGCGTATGTAATTGGCTGAGAGTCCCAACGCGGGCCGCCCATGTTGTGTTGGGACAGCCAATTACATGCGGCCAAGTGCGTATGTAATAGGTTGAGAGGCTTCTTGACGTAAAATCATCAGCTGGAATGCCATGTAAAGATCCACAGGTGACCAATGGCAAAGCAGAAATTAACGTGCCTAATACCAGGTCATGCAATCACCAAGCTATATAACCCCATCCCCAACAAGTCATCAGCATGTCTGAAACAGCATGGATGATCATTTGAGAGGGATGATGGCCAGGATGAGTGGGCGTATGAGGTTGAAATGCTTTTGTGCAGCTCACCTAGCACAGTATGAAGACCAGGAAGCAAGGTGTGTGATTGAGGGGGTGATGGGGAGTGGCAGAGAGGAGTGTCTGGGAGTGAATGAGGGTGTGAGTGGTGATGTGATCCATGCTGGGGCAGAACCAAGCCAGGCAAGGGAATTACCACAGGCCATGCCTAGTATCGTGGGGGTGGATCAGGGAGGAGAGAGAGCTCCAGTAGCACAGGGACAGAGGGATATAGAGCCACCTGCACACAGGGAGCCTGACAATGTTGTCGGTGATCAGCTGCTGGGCGGAGTACAGGATGTGGTGGCTCAGGCAGAAGGTGGGGAGCCTGACCAGGAGCCTGACCAGGAGCCTGTGAGGAGGCAAAGGGCACCCAATGTGTACAGGGAGAGACTCACATTAGAGGGGTTAACTGATGGGGAGGTGTATGAGTGTTTTCGGCTGACCCGTGCCAGTCTTGGGGAGCTCTATGAGGTTCTCAGAGCGGACCTTGAGCCTCGCTCAGGGGCAAATAGAGCCATTCCAGAAATGACACGGATGTTAGTTGCAATACACCTCCTTGCTTCTGGGAGCTTTTAGACCACCCTGAGCATAGCCGGAGGAATGTCTCAGCCAAGCCTCTCGAATTGTCTGAGTGCATTCCTCCGTGCTGTTGGTCGGAGAGCTGCCAGATACATCAGTTACCCTAACACTGCTGAAGAGATCTCGAAGGTGAAGTTCGATTTCTTCCAATTAGGAGGTATCCCCAATGTGCTTGGTGCTATTGACTGTACACACGTGGCACTGATACCTCCTAGAGAGCAAGAAGCGCTGTACAGAAATCGTAAGCATTATCATTCAATCAATGTCCAGGTTGTTTGCGATGCGAACATGCGCATACAAGGTGTGTATGCAGGCTTCCCGGGAAGTGCTCACGACGCCTATATCCTGCGTGCATCCGGAATATCTGACATCTTTGAGTCCGGCAGATTTCCATCCGGATGGCTACTGGGTGAGTACACATTAGTAATGGCAGTCAACCATATCTTACTATGACTGGATACAATAACACATCCGGTACATCATGTTTCCCTCTATTGCTATGATGTTCACATGTGCATTACGGAGTAATACTCCCAAAGCAAGAACATAATAGCTCATTGCTGGCCAGAACCCTGTGTTAGCTTGGCCAAAAAATATGCAGTTCACAACAACATATGAAAAAAACCACAACTGATTAATTATTAGGATTATGTTCTGATGCATTCCCTTGTATCCTGTGACATGGACATTTCTAGTCTACATAACGTGTTGTGTGTTCTTGTACGGGCTATGTAAGTGAGATGACTTCAGAATTCATCTGATAGAGGAGAATTAATATTGTTTGGCAAACTTTTTCTTGCATGAATATATCCCGGAATAAACATGAATTAGCTTACCTTGAAGTTATCAAAATCTTCAAGGTCTTTTGGCATTTGCGTTTGATCGTGTACGCCCCTCGGAAATTCCACCTGAATTAGCATCACATTTACGTTCACAAGAATACACTATAACGCTTCACCTCAGACCTCTGGCATGTGCTCGGTACAAGAACTGCAACAGTGACTTCCTGCTCTCTACCAGAAGGGTCGCAATATGTACCCTGTTGTATTTCCCTTGTATCTCCGCCTCATGTAAGCGTCCTGTGGGTGTGAACATCTGGATTTTACATTTGTGGAAATCACATTGTAAGTGATCTGAAGCTTCATATAGAATACATGTGTTAATACACTACTAATTATCCTATCAGAAGCATTCATGATCCATCTCCCTTACATATATCTTTAACTGTGTATTAGCCACAGGGATGTGTTGATAGGTCATGATGACGATATTTGGGCATATGCTTTGTCATACATCACAACATCCTATTCATATCAACATCATATTTTATTTCCACCAGGTGATGCAGGATATGGGTGTTTGCCGTGGTTGTTGACCCCTGTGAGCAATCCCCATACTCGGGCAGAGGCACGGTATAATGCTGCGCATATAACCTGCCGGAATGTAATTGAGCGTACCTTTGGTGTACTAAAGATGCGCTTCAGATGTTTACATTCCACTGGGGGTGCTCTACAATATAAGTTTGTCGCATCATCGTTGCCTGCTGCTGTCTGCACAATATAGCAGTACAGGCCAACTGTCTGGGGGACATTGATGCGGCTCCGCTACATGTGGAGGAAGAGCCTTTATTTCCTCCTGAAGTGGATAATCTGCAGGGGTCACAACAACGTGCCCGCCTAATTCGTGAGTACTTCACATGTAAGTACATACCCAATATGCATGGAACACAGTCTAATGTATCTGGATTATGCCTAACTCCCAAATCCACCTTTATCCATCGCCCTTGTCATACAGAATTCCAACCAGTCCACAGTAGAGGAAAGTTCCCTGACGTTGTCGATGTTTGTACACTGGAACAAGCCACATGATCAGTTACAGGTAAGTAAGCACACATTCCCATACACATCTTAAGTACTGACGGTTATAAACATCAATGGCATAGATAATTTGAGTGGATTATATATCCCACTATGTCAATGTATATATGCCCCACGTTACATTGTTATCTAGTAATTTAGATTGAAAAAAGACTTTAGTCCATCAGGTTCAACCTCTATAGATCTATGATCTGCAATACGCAGAATTATTGTTAATTGATCCAGAGGAAGTCACCGAAAAACAAAATGTGAAGCTTTGCCAATTGTCTACACAGGGCAGAAAAATATAACATTCCTTCCTGACCCCAGATACTGGTGATCGTATTCATCCCTGGATCAATACTCCCTCTCTATTTATCCAGGATAGCCCCTAATGCCTGTTTGGTTTTTTAATGTAAAAATATACCCAATCCCTTTGTAAAGTCACCTACAACCTCTACGGACCAGGATTGTTCACATTGTCTGATCCTGCCAAACCACATGAAATGGCATCAAAATGTCGTAGATAAATACCATACACACATAATCCTCACATCATATTAACCTTACAGAGCTGCTGTCGTGTGTCAACTCTTCTTTCAACAACCTAGACATGGAAAAACATGACCAGCAACAGAACTGCTACATCAATGTGAGCTACATAGTGAGTATTTGTGTAATAATATGGCCACGTATGCTGAAGGACACAAATAACACATCAATCACTTTATTATTCTTTCCAGAATACATCAGATAGGTAAGCGGTGATAACTAATGACGATCCACAGCGCACGTGTCCTGGTGGAACAAATCACCTCGTGGATGAGCTTGGGACTGCGTCCAAGGTAAAACACCACATTTGGCTCTACAAAGATGCATTAATGTGTAATCTATGTGATAGTCCTACATCATTAGCCAGATGAGTAGCTCATTTCATATGTAGGAAAGGAACAGTGAAGACGTTTGTCTGAAATGAGCAACATATATCGGTACAGTGGATCGAAAAGGTCTAAAGTCTACACACCCCTGTTAAAATGTCATGTTTCTGTGCTGTCAAAAAATGAGACCAAGATAAATCATTTCTGAACTTTTTCCACCTTTAATGTGACCTATAAAGTGGACAATTTAATTTAAAAACAAACTGAAATCAGTTAAGTAGAGTGAAGAAAAAATCAAAAAAGAAAATCACATGGTTGCATAAGTATGCACACCCCTAAACTAATACTTTGTTGAAGCACCTTGTGATTTTATTACAGCACTCAGTCTTTTTAAGGGTGAGTCTATCTGCATGGCACAATGTGACTTGGCAAGATTTGCCCACTCTTCTTTGCAAAAACACTCCAAATCTGTCAGATTGCGAGGGCATCTTCTGTGCACAGCCCTCTTCAGATCACCCCACAGGGATTCAGGTCTGGGCTCTGGCTGGGCCATTCCCAAACTTTAATCTACTTCTGGTGAAGCCATTCCTTTGTTAATTTGGATGTATGCTTTGGGACATTGTCATGCTGAAAGATGAAGTTCCTCTTCATGTTCAGCTTTCTAGCAGAAGCCTGAAGGTTTTGTGCCAATATTGACTGGTATTTGGAACTGTTCATAATTCCCTCTATCTTAACTAAGGCCCCAGTTCCAGCTGAAGAAAAACAGCCCCAAAGCATGATGCTGCCACCACCATGCTTCACTGTGGGTACTGTCTTCTTTTGGTGATGTGCAGTGTTGTTTTTGCGCCAAACATATCAGTTGGATTATGGCCAAAAGGTTCAACCTTGGTTTCATCAGACCATAACACCTTTTCCCACATGCTTTTGGGAGACTTCAAATGTGTTTTTTGCAAAATGTAGCCTGGCTTGGATGTTTTTCTTTGTAAGAAAAGGCTTTCTTCTTGCCACTCTACCCCATAGCCCGGACATATGAAGAATACGGGAGATTGTTGTCACATGTACCACACAGCCAGTACTTGCCAGATATAACTGCAGCTCCTTTAATGTTGCTGTAGGCCTCTTGGTAGCCTCCCAGACCAGTTGTGGTCTTTTCATCAATTTTGGAGGGAGCTCCAGTTCTTGGTAATATCACTGTTGTGCCATATTTTCTCCACTTAATGATTACTGTCTCCACTGTGTTCCATGGTATATCTAATGCCTTGGAAATTCTTTTGTACCCTTCTCCTGACTGATACCTTTTAACAATGAGATCCCTCTGATGCTTTGGAAGCTCTCTGTGGACCATGGCTTTTGCTGTGGGATGCAACTAAGAACATTTCAGGAAAGACAAACTTGAGCAGCTTAACTTAATTTGAGATTAATCAGAGTTACTTTAACTGATGGCAGGTGTATGCTGACTCCTATTTAACACAATTTGGAATGTGATTGCTTCATTCTGAACACAGCTACATCCCCAGTTATGAGAGTTTGCAGACTTATGCAACCACATTAGTTTTCTTTGTTTTTTTCTTCCCTCCACCTTACAAATTTCAGTTTGTTCTACAATTGAGTTGTACAGTTTATATGTCACATTAAAGGTGGATATAGTTCTGAAATGATTTTTCATTGGCTAATTTGTTTACAGTAGTGTGTAGACATTTTATAACCACTGTAAGTGACGAAGTAAGCGCTCCGGGAGCATGTGCAATGTAAATATTGACATGTTCCTTTTATGTTTCAGATCGCAAAGATGAGTCCCTTTCCACGGTTAGAACAAGGAATGATGAGCATTCCCACGTTCCAGGACTATGCTATTGTCACATTGCATCATGTATGTTCATATGTCAGTCATCATGTGTTGCATCGGGTGTGATATCACATCCTCTACGTCGATTTATATGTACCTATTGCTTTAGATCTGCCACTCTCTCCTCTACTTGGACTATTGGGAAGCCTGTACTTCCTTCCAGATCTCTTCCTCAGTGCTGATGTGATCCTCCCTGTACATATGGGGAAGAGTAACTCTAGCCTTGGAACATAACTGTTAATGAGGTTCAGTTTACCTTCAGTTATGAATATGCAACAGCAGATAATAGAGATGCTCATTCACAGAACAGAATACACCTCGAACTGGCCAGTTTGTTGGTAGTTCTGCTAACACATGAAATTAGTTTGAACACACTGATATGGTCCTTGTCAGGTTCCCATCTGAGTGTCCAAACTTAGGTATGTAGAGTCTTCTCTCATAGTGCCATTTCCAGTGACATGACCTACGGGGGTTCTAACATTGACTGATTGAGCACTTCTACCTCTGCAGTTGCATAGGAGTGTGTGTTGCGCACACACACAAGACTACAGATTACTTCTCCCCATGAGCATATCTCCTTCTGTATTGTTGGGTTTGAATATTGAATGTTATCCTGATATATTTAATAATATAACTGATATTGCCTCACGTTGGATGATGCACTGTATATCCCCCCTCAACTGATCATCTATACCAATGTCACCCCCCCCCCCCCTGCGTGCATTCTGGCCCCATGTCCCTATTTCCGTGTGTTACTGGAACTCTGTATCCTACCCACCTCCACCATGATACTGAGCAGGCCTGTGGTAATTTGTCACTGTGTGGCTTTGTGAACAATTAAACCGGTTGTTTTCACTCAATGTTTGTGTAATCCTGGATATTTACCATGTAACAAGTCAATTACCCTGAAAGTCAGATGTGCTCAGCACCATCAGTTAGTGGTGTAACTATTCTGGTCAATCTGCGTTTACATTACTACATAATCATGAATGTCGATTCATATCATTCAAGTTGAGCCCTTCAAGTCATTATATACAACCCTGCATGTCTATAGACATGATTTCAGAATTCACACCCCTCCGACTTGCACCTACATGTATATTGGCAAGGTAGAGATTAATGTAGCATATGTATCTATGTAAACACACACAGATATATGTATTGAACAATGACACTTCATTCTATCTGTATTCTCGCAACTAGAAAGCATGATATGGTACAAACACACAGAAACAGTGATAACAGTATAACATAATCATACTTTATTTCATACACAGAGTACAAACAGAAATGGACAAGACTGTGCATTAATATCATGTGTGTGTTGTGAAGAGATCCTAGTATGGCAAGGGGCTGTGGCAAATCTGAGGACACAGACAACATCATCAGGGTAATGCATAGCATCTCCTAGGGTCACATGTGGTCAGGACCCCACAGTAACCAACAGCATATAACACGACATTTAATCAACATAACCATTAATGTGCATACAACAACCATATGGTTGCCAGAATAAACAGACACTATAAAACAGGGATCATGTGATACTAAGCGATTTCACACACAGTGTGAATTGGTCAATAGATGATGTGAATCTGGAAAACAGAGGTAGGAGGTGTTAGAACAATCATAAGCTGTTATTAGAGTACATTGTTTTTGCTTTTGACACTACTATAAACCAACTAACATGAACATCATCTCCGAGTAGTAAGAACCATATTTATTCTATCCTGTTCAGTCAGCCTGCAAGGAATATGCTTAGGATGTGGAATACGACAAGGCATGCTTCACTGTGAACACAATCCTTCAGCAAAATGTACTATCACTATCTATATGGAATAGTTGTGCCATGCTGATATCACATCTCACATCTAAATGGGTGGTACCAAGGCCAGACAGATTACACTTTCACATTACCCCTAAACACATGCACATTGATCATGATGTCAAACCAAGGAAATTGCCACTTTGGTTTGGATGACATGAAAAAACTGAATCCAATTTCATAATGTTAACGGAATGGAATGCTACAAAAACTTACGTGGAATTGCTGGTTTGGATTAGCAGATAGTAATGAGACTTTGCAACTCTATAGCCTGGACACTGATCATTATAATGGAAGATCACACAGTCATGTTTCTTAGTGAAAAGATGTGTAGTCATATATTGCATTTCAGAGCCATCTGCAGTGGGAAATAATCCTGATAGAATGCCCGTTGTGAACTGGGTTGAGTGTTTACTCACATGATGGTATTGTACTGCTCGAAGATGAAGAAAATGTCTTCATAGTTGTGAGAGTTGGCTATTAACACCTACAAAGACAAAAACAATGTCTCATTCCGAACAATATTATGATTAAATACAGCATTTAAGCTCAAGGTCAATCCACATTGAACATCAATTGTTAAAATGTTAAACATAACCAGACATGTACACACTCTGTAGCCAATATTATGTCAACATCAATACTTCATTAAGAGAGTTGTATCTCTTGACAGCTTGACCCTGTAACTAAAATGTTTGCCCAATTAAAAATGATACACTTTATTCTGCAGCACACTGGTATTCTACTGGAATATTCAACATTTATGGCTACTCCACTTGTATGTGTTTGTGTGTATATGTGTGTTTGTGTATAGAAATAGATAGATATATAGATATATAGATAGATAGATAGATAGATAGATAGATAGATATTGTATACTGTTAGCTACATTTAATTTGATTCATTGTTGAAAAAAAGGCAACTAGAACATGCAAACTAGGGTCCTCTAGCTGACCCTTTTGTAACTGTTAAAAATGGTGTAAGAGTTGCACATGGTCAGATTTTCCATAGGGGTTTTAATAAAACATGTTATGTGTGTTCCCTGGGAAAACCTGTGCTCGGTCCCTGGAATTGGGATGCTGGGCACAGAAAGATGGGGACATATTCTTGAATAGGGGTGAGAGTGGAAGGTCATGTAGGCAGTCGAACATGGTGTCTCCCCTATTATTGTGGCTGGATAACCCCCAGGAGGGCCTGGAACAAAGAATGGATTAGACTAATCAATCAGTTAAACTCCTCATCTACAGAGGGTGATCAGGGAGGATGACTTTATTTGATGAACAGGTCTACCACATGACCCACGGTATGGACTTTGGTAATGAATTACTGTTTACTGAAGGCTAGGTGTTGTTATGATTGGATAATGTTATATATAAATGTGTTGTGCTGTGACCAATAAATCAGTTTCCAGTTTGGCCTTACATAATCTATGTGTGAGTGTTATTCCGGAGAAAAGATAATCCTTGCTTGTGATTATTGTTGTTGATCCAGTCCTGGAAAAATATTTATAGCCGGTAACTTCTACTACTTCTACCTGTATGTTGTATTGTTGGTGCTTTTGGTGGTCATTCTCCTGGTAGTGGTCCATATCCTGCTAGGAGGAGTGCAACAGACCTCATGATGCTACTGGGTAGGATTGATCTAGGATCTCAAACGCAATCAAGCAGTTGATCGTGACAACCCTCTAATTTGAGTTCATTTCAGACATCAATATAATATAGCTGAAAATAAATTCCAATTATGTGAGGATAACACTTTCCCACAGTTCATGATGGCAAACTCTTCAGTTATCACTGAAGATTATACAGGAGGTTTTCTCAAAGAACCTGTTCTACTTACCTCTATACTTTTAGCTCTCCAAAACAATAACCACAATGGACTATAAATCAGTATACTGGATGTTTTTTGTTAGGCTGATGGAATGCAAAGAGTTATAAGAAAGTGTGTATGTCAGAAATAACACTTTGAGCTACATTCAATTCCAAGCCCGCAACTCGATCTCAGATGGCCGAATGTCTGCTCTCGTTCGTCTCCGATTACAATCTATTCAACTGCTCAAGCCCACAAGTTACTGTTCCAAACCCAAAACCGTAAACCACGCACTGATTCGAAGCAGTTCAGGGCAGGAGCATAATCAATTAAGCCAGCCCGTAACCTCCCATTTCAAATTAACCAATAGAAAATGAGACTGTCATTATTATGGCATTAAAACATGGAGGTAACATGTCAATCAATTAGGTTCGGGGGTCCGATATGAAATCAGACTCGCAAACCTTCAAAATAAAGAATCATGAAAATGAATGCCAATACAGTTCTAGTCCATATGGGTATATGTAGCCGCAAAATTAAACATGAAAATAAATTTAATTTCCTGATTTGCGAGCTTGAGACTGTTGTGCAATCACATATATAGTTGTGAGCATTCTGGGCCCGCCAAAACTGCAGCCCTTGCTCATTACGCTGGTGGAGATGAGCACCATAGGCGCGTATCCCTACGACCCTGTACAACATAGGTGATGAGCCGCGAAGGCGCCCATTGCGCTGGTGGAGATGAGCACCAAAGGACTACAGATCAACAGAAAGCTCAATTATCCAATTCACAGTGCGAGGCCCATAGCAGTTGTTTGAAAAAATTGCATTGAAAAATTAGGGCCCGTAACACTTTGCAAAGGAAAGCTGGACTTAGAAAAATAAATATTATGAGCTGCGGGGCTTAGAAAAATAAATCTGAAAAAATAAATAAATATGAAGTTAACGGCCAAACTGCACACATAAAAAAACACGAAAAACACACACAAAAAAAAAAACTTCACACACAGCACGGGGGGACAGCCAGGACATCTGGGAGTGAGGTTGCACGCAAATTTAAGTCGAATTTTATGAGTTCCGGCATTTAAAAATCATCTAAGCGAGAAAAAAAAAGGCGGCCGAAAACGAGGCCTAGTACATAAAAATCAAACGCACTTGGAACAATTACCCAAACTCAGTAACACTTCATGCGGCACGTACCACACATGTGGCACGTAGCACATACAAAATCAAAGCCATTTTCTATTGAAGAAGTAAGTACCTTGCACGAAATGGCGTCTGGAACGCAAATTGACGTCTGGAATGCAAATAGTGCATGCGCATTGCGTTATAACAGTTTCTACTTCAGCTCTATCAATACTGCAAACTTTCTAGAATTTTCTCCATTTCTCCTCAGGTGATGAACAGTGGTGTTACTTCTGAAGCAACTTGATTATCACATTAGAAGTTTAAAACCTGCAAAATACAGAAAAAAGGTAAGCTATAATTAAGTAATTAATAAATTAGTAATAAAAAAAACAATATGGTTTTAAATATTGCCAATAACAATATTATTCATGTACAGAAGCATTTACAAGACATTATTCATGTATAGTAACATTGAGAAGATACATACATTTTTAGAATTAATTATTAAATTAATAATTAAAAAATGAAAATAAAAAATTGGTTTTAAATATTCTCAAAAACAACAATATTAATGTACAGAAGTATTTAAAAGACATTAGTAAGGAGATATTTAAAACAGAAAATAGCTTTTATTAAGACATATTTGAAAACATAATTTATGCTTTTAGCAAAATAAAAAAATATTAATATTTACAGTGGATTTCAACATTTGCATATTGTTCTCATTTTCCACAGACTCTGCCTGAAGAGTGTCACTGACTAATTTGCAGCACTGCATGGTTTAACACAGAGTGTCAATTCTGCAGAAATTTACAGACAACAGATTAAACAGGTAACGTACAAAAATACATTTGGTTAACAAAAATAGTATGCCCTTAGTCCCAAAAAAAAAAAAGTTATTTCAACATTTGCATCTCTGTCTGTAATTTTCAACAGACACTAACTAAAGAGTGTCGCAGGAAGATTGGCAGCAGGGGACCCTTTGTCATTTATAGACAATAAATTCAAGACAACATGTACAGTTTAATATCCTGTTTTGTGTGCACCAACTTCTAAGTCTAACCCCATAACCTAAACCTCTAATGCCAACAGTGGTGCACACAAAACAGGATACTACAACAAATGTTCTTATCACATAATAAATGTAAGGATATATCCTGTTTTGTATGCACCACTGTCTAAGCTTAACCCCATAACCTAAACCTCTCAGAATACATACAAAATGGAAGTATATAACCTGTTTTGTATGTTCTTAGTACAAAAACAAATTGATTGAAATGTTATTTTAACATTTGCATCTCTCCCTTTAATTCTCAACAGACACTGCCTGAACAGTTTTGATCATATCTACAGGAATTTATACACAACATCTCTAAGACAAGAGGTACAGTATTACAAGTAAAAAAATAAATAAATAACTGCTGTTTACACATATAAAATGGAAGGACCTTTCCTGTTTTGCTTCTGCCTTTGTGGAAATGTACTGAAACCTTACTAACACTCTAAGCCTAACCCCATAACCCCTAATGACAACATTGGCGCATGTAAAACAGAAAAGGACAATGGTGATAACATATACAAAATGGAAATTGAAGGATATATACCATTTTGTGTGCGCCACTCTCTAAGCCCAACTCCATACCCTAAACCCCTAATGACAACAGTAACACACAAAACACACAACTAAATCCATAATGACAACACTGCCACACACAAAATAGGATAACATAAGAAATCCTGGTAACGCATACAAAATGCACCTATCATGTTTGGTGTGAGCCTTTCACAAAATAGACTGCAACCTAACTAATCTGCTAAGTCCAACCTCATAAAGCTAACCCCTTAATGCAAACAGTGGTGCACACAAAACAGGATAGGAGAAAAAATAATCAAACCAAAATAACAAAAAGTGAATTTAAAACAAATAAATAAACAAAGAAGCAAAAGTACTAATATACTACTTTTATTTACAGATTAATATGACAGATACTGAAAATAAAGAGGAAAAGAAAAGACGTCAAACTAGAGAATGTCAAAAAAGATGGGCAGATCAACAGATGCCTGAGCAAAAGAAAATTTGACGACAAAAAGAACGGGAGAGACTTGCAAGCAAAAGACTAGCGGCTGACAAACTAACATGCAAGCCCAAGAAGGCAACTAAAAAAAAAAAGCATTAAGAAAATGTTGCTGAACAATCTGATACCAATTCTAGTGATGATTTAGAGAGAAATATTGAAAGACTAGAGATGGCCAGTTCGTTAGTTGCTGTGAAAAAGACAAGATAAGACTTCCACAAAGGCAACACTTCCCAAGATATTTAAAAAGCATTATGCCTAAGCCTACTTTCCCTAATTACCAAAATTTCAAAACAAACATAAGATTGTTTAATAGTCCCATATCCTTTGCTCCTATGGGTGCAACATCAGCTGGTAATGTCTTAGGACATGGTCCTTACTGTTTCAAAGTACAAGGACAAATTTACCATCATACTTCTCATTTACATCCAGAAGAAGGAGAGCAAAGGAAATTTGCTCAACTATATGTCCTTAATACAATGGAAGCTGTTGAACAACATATGCAGCTTCCAGAAGAAAAACATGCTTACCCATTGTTTTTATAGAGCTTGATAAATTTATGTCCAATAACCGCTACACTCAAGCTTATAAAAAATTGTCAGAAATAGAACAAGAACAACTAATTCCAATTACCAATACCAAAAGTCAATATGGTTCTTAAAAGAGATTGCCATAATGATAAACACTGTTACAACTTACCAACATTAAATGAGGTTGCAATGATCTTTCAAAATGATGAGGGAGAACCACCATTTCTGAGGGATATTAGAATATATCCTACAAATGATGAGCAACCTTACATCAACATAAGTATCTTAAGTACTTATTGAGATCCAATGACATATCCCATTTTTTACCCCAATGGGGAAGCCGGATGGCAACCCAAATTAACACTTGACAGTTACCCAAATTCTCGTATGTGTCAGAAATAATATTTCCATGCTTGAATTTAAAGTGTCTCAAACTGCCATTCAAGGTGGATTTAATCCCATTTTATGTGGTTCATTTTTTGATTTATATTTGCAAGTTGAGGCAAATAATAGAAATTTCACCTAATATCAACAATATAAACTAAGAGTAGAACAGTATTGTGGACTGATGGATTATGTCGCTGAGGTAGCTACAAGCAGAGAGCTGCCACTGGCAAAGCCATCATTTTACCTTCTTCTTTCCAAGGATCTCTTCGCAATATGCGAGAAAGATACAATGATGCTATGGCTATTGTAACTAAATTTGGAAAACCAGATTTATTTATTATATTTACATGTAATCCACAATGGCCAGAGATTGTACAGAATCTGCTAATTGGACAAACTGCTTCCGATAGACCAGATTTAGTGGCAAGAGTCTTCAAAATCAAATTAACTGAATTAATAAGTGACTTAACCATAACTCAGTTATTTCGCAAATGTCTGGCTTATGTATATACCATAGAATTTCTAAAAAGAGGCCTTCCACATGCACATATGCTTATAATCCTTTAAGAGAAATATAAATTGGATACTGGTGATAAAGTGGATTCAGTGATTATTGCTGAACTACTAGATCCAGAAATACATGGGAGATTATATGAGATTGTAACTCATTGCATGATTCATGGACCATGTGGAGATATTAACCCACAATCACCATGTATGGAAAATTAAAAATGCACTAAAAATTTCCAAAAGATTATAGAGACAAAACGTATGCTAATTGGGATGGCTATCCATTCTATAGAAGAAGAGAAGGCCAAAATGCCATTATTCGTGGAAAAAATTGATAACAGATATGCAGTGCCATACAATCCACATTTGCTCATGAAGTATAATGCACACATTAATGTGGAAGCTTGCACTTCTATAAAATCCATTAAATATGTCTGCAAATATATTTACAAAGGCTATGACACAGCTACTGTTGGGGTCAAAAGTGGAAAAAATCCAGAACAAACTGAGTTATTACATGATGAACTTGCATCTCATGTAGATGCTCATATGTAAGTGTGCCAGAAGCAATGTGGTGTCTTCTAAAATTTTAAATGCATGATCGCTCACATGCAGTATATGGATTAGCTGTACATTTGCCCCAAAGACACTTAGTTTACTTTAATGTTGTAAATGAAAGAAGTGCTTTGGCACAAACTGAGCATCACCAAACTACACTAACTGAGTGGTTTCAATTAAATTGTACTGACTTGGAGGCAAGCAAATTGTTATACATTGAAATTCTATATCATTATGTTTTTGTTAATGGATCATGGCAAAAAAAAGAAAAAACTGTGGAAATAAAATTATAACTAGAATTTAAATTGTAAGTCTAAGAGACCTTGAACATTTCTGCTGATGTTTACTCCTTTTAAATGTTCCTGGTGCACAAAGTTTTGAACAGTTGTGAACTGTTAATGACACATTTCACTTAGTTGAGCAACACAGAAACTTCCTGGCTGCTGATACAGAATGGGAAAGATGTCTAGAAGAAGCATCACTGTGTCAAATGCCACGGCAGATGAGAGAACAATTTGCATTAATTTGCATCTTCTAAAATACTCCAAATGCATTAGCTTTGTGGGACAAATTAAAAACAAATATGTTTGAAGACTTTTTGCAACAATACAATGAGCCTATTGCAGAATTAAATGCATTATTTGAAATTTAAGTGGTCTTTCTCTCTCATGGATTAAATTGGGCAAATTGTAATCTGCCAGATCCAGGACTCATAGATGAAATAAACTTTGAAGACTATGACAGTGAGCTTCAAAACCAAATAACACAAGAAAAACTTGCACCTTTAAATACATTACAATTGCAAGCATTTAACGCCATAAAAAGTGCACTAGAGGATGACTTGCTCAAAGAGCGTTATTTCTATCTAGATGGACCTGGTGGATCAGGAAAAATCGTATCTATATAATTTATTGATGAGTTTTGTTCGCGCACAAGGTCAAATAGCACTGCCATTTGCAACAACTGGAATTGCCGCACTTTTGTTAGAAGGTGGAAGAACTGTGCATAGTGGATTTAAACTGCCAGTTCCCATTCTAGAAACATCAGTGTTGGATATTCGATTGACATCTTCACAAGCAAAAAAAATTAAGAAAATAAAATTAATTATAATCGATTAAGCTACAATGATGTCTTGCCATGCGCTACAATGTATTGACCATTTGTTGCGTGAAGTGATGGATAAAGATTTGCCTTTTGGTGGAAAGGTGATGTTGTTAGGTGAAGATTTTAGGCCAACATTACCTGTTGTCCATGAAAATCGCACAGACATTAGAAGTAGAAACATGTATCAAGTCAAGTACACTATGGAAACTCTTTAATCAACTCAGATTAGAACAGAATATGAGATCAGAAGGCCAAAATGAATTCAATGAGTGGCTCATCAAAATTGAAGAAGGAAAGACAGAACAAATTAATAATTTACCTGATGATACCGTGGAAATTCCATTGCAAAGGATTTGCAAACAGGACATTATGTCGGCTATATTCCAAAATACAATAAGTAATGATGATTATGCAGAGCTTGCAACCAAATTATTAAAGATGCATTGCTTCTGAATAATGAAATATTAAAATTAATAGATGCACCACCGAAAAAAATATCCCAGTGCTGATTGTGTACTTGAGGATGACAAAGAAACTGTCACAAACTTTTCAACTGAATTTATTAATTCTTTAACTCCATCTGGAATGCCACCACATATTTTGCAGCTAAAAAAAGGGTGCAATTGTCATGTTACTGTGAAATTTGAACCCTCAAAAAAGGACTATGTAATGGAACCAGATTAGTTGTTCAAGAATTAAAAGACCATTTCATAAATGCAGAAATTCTCAATGGTACCCATAAAGGTGAAAGAGTTTTAATACCAAGAATAGATTTGGCACCAAGTGAAAGTAGCTTTCCTTTTGTACTTCAAAGAAGACAATTTCCCATTATCATGGCATTTGCCATGACCATTAATAAATCACAAGGACAAACTTTTAAATCCGTTCAAATCTTTTTAGAAAAAACAGTATTTGCCCATGGCCAACTGTATGTTGCATTTTCAAGATTCAAGAATCCAAAGTAAATTAAAGTTTTTATTGAAAAATAACAAAAGTCAGGGTGATTTATTAGATGATGGCCATTTTTTTTACAAAAAACATTGTCTACTATGAAGTACTGTAAATTAAATCAGAAAAAAGAATAACAATACAACTGATCTGCAAATAACCCAGTTAAAAAAGGAACAGTGCTCTTATATCTAGGACAAATTCACAAAAAATACCACAACAAATATAGAGAAAAGTGGTTTTATTTCAAGTACGCAATTTCATGTCACTCGAGCTCTTTTTAGAGTACCACTATTTCGATAAGGAAAATCTATAAAATGGTAAAAAAAATAGAGAACAGTGGTTATACCCTGCGGACAAACTTTGATGCCTCGCGGTCTCTTTAGAGGATCACTATTTCACATAGCAAACTCTATGTGCCATTTTCAAGAACTACAAAAATAACAACAAAAAGTAAAAAAAAAATACAAGTCTGCTGGGCTCTTTTTAAGGGAACCACTTCGACATACAAATCAAAAAAATATTGGAATGTCTTGGGAGTTACTTTTGTCATGATTGACCCCACAAAACAATAATAATGTAATCTTAAAATTGTGTTTTCCAAGGATTGAAAAGTTGTTTCATTGTATATAATTAAGAGTTCATGTTAGTAAGAGGATGATCATTTGTTGTAAAATGTAAATGTTTAATTACATAGATAGTATTGATCCAGGGAGTAATTCAATCGCCAGTTAATGTGGTCATGAAGGAATAATTTTTTTCCCCCTTTGATACATTTGGCTAACTTTCAAATAATTTTTTACTGTCTGCTTTCCTCTGGATTCAATACCTATCTGCTTTACCAGTAGTTCAACCATTCTGTAATGGTTTAAACATACTCATTCATACCAAGTTGACCTATTTTTATGTTACTCATGCATAGCTCAGAATTTAAAATGTTAGTATTGTTAAAAATTATTGGTTGACCACTCTTTCCAATATAAGTTGCATGTTACAAAGCTTTATGTAATGGTTCACAATACATATTCATACAAATTTCAACCATTGTTATATTATTACTGCATACATGACAATTAAAAAGGTAAATATGATTTAACAGTTGCTGAAATACAAGGTGAATGTTAAAAAAATAAAAAATATATCATAATTGTACTTCTTTGTAGATAACAAAAAGGTTAAGAGTGTCAGAGACTCACATTGTGTGGCAAACAGCATTCCCAGCCTTAAAATTTTATTGACCGTCATTTTTTGACGGGCAAGTCACTAGATAATTATAGTCTATCATCGCTTTTCCCGTTATATACAGTGCAGTATTGACAAATAAGTGTTTAACCCCCTTGCAAGTCCTCTCTAGCACAAATAGGATTTTCTCCTTCTTTTGCCATTTACAAAAGTGAAAACATTTGCGGGCTTGGGGAAATTGAGCAATTTGAATAGTGATTTGAGATTTTAGCCATTGTAACTCTTGTGAAAGCGAGAGATTAAAGGCTTTGGGAGGCTATAAGTTATGGGTTTAACCATCACCATTTTTTCAAGGCTGTAACTCAGAAGCCGTTCAGAGCCCACAAAAAGACACCAATTGAATTGCAAATTAACTTGTGACCTCGCTTACGCGCTACCGAATTACCCGAAAGCTCAATTGAATATGGCCCTTTGTTTCCACCTTCATTTCTTTTTGTCATTTAGCCAAATTGGTTTTGTCAAATACTTGGCTCAACCCTTGTAAAAGAAGGTTATATATAAATTTCTAGTATGTAATTGTAGGAATAAATTTACAGCAAATTTAAAAAAAATAAACTGTTATAAGTGTACATGAGCATACCAAATACACAGTTTCACTTAATTTAAGCAATTATTTTGCCGCATATTTCTAATCACTTACAAAGCTTGCAATACATTTTGTTGATTTTTAAGTCAATGAATGAAGTAGAATAAAGGTGAGTTATCAGGTCAAACCAATAATATATGACTTAGTCTTATGAGTAATTTTAAATTAATATGTAATATCAATATTCATAATGAAAACATTGCAGATAATTGTTATGCCTAGCCATGGTTACAAAGTAGAATAATTTGTAATTTGCTATGGACAAGCACCTACATGATTACTCAACAAAACAGAAAATATTCATGAATAACTCCTCTGACTAGTTAGTTGAAAGGGATTAATCCTAAACATTAATTATTGCTGTTATTAAAATGCTTATTTTCCACCAAGTTCAAACTATCCTGATCTTACTGAGTTCACTGGGTTGCTGTTCTTCACATTAAAATCTAACAAAAGAGAATTGGTTGAATACAAGCCAGCATGATGACATTTTGTTCTGGAAAATCTTCAAATTCAGTACATTAAAGTAATAAGAATTTTCAGAGAATACTTAATCTTCCACTCGCCAGGAAGATTTTCTCTCTACAAAATAATACATGGTTGCAAGCATTCCGAATGTAGAATGGAATATTATATTTACTTAAAATGTATATATTTGCCCATTACAATTGGTTTAGCACAGGTGTAATGGAGTTTTTTATTTTATTTATTACTAGCCATGTACTGGTGAGAAAGGAAACTAAAGAAGGTAAATTAATATTATTTATCACTGTTTTCAGTTTTGCTTGTTTTCAACCTCAAGAACTCAAACAAGGAAATGGTTAATTGACTTCTTGTGTGTGGGTGTTTTGTATAATATAGCAATTATGTCCTAATATGTTTTCATGCAAGTCTCCACCAGGAAAATGTTTCTGCCCTAGTTTGAAATGCAATTCTTACACAAAGAAAAACTGGTTGAATGTTTTATATACAGCTAACGAATAAGCAAATTGAGAGTTTACCACTTTTGAAAATATTCAATTACATAAAAACGATTGATTTATGCTATAATTTGCTTATTAAATATTGTTATTATTATTATTATTATTATATAAAATTGCTCTAGGGAATGTGGTTATGTTTTTATGCTATTATATTAAATACACTTCTGGGATGAAGTGGGAACATCATCAGGGAGATGCTGACTTAGAGCCAGGGGATATAAGAGTTTGGTTCCTGAAATTAAGTGTGACCATGGGAATAAGTTAGCTTGAGTATGTCACTATGACTATGTTGCATATGAATAATATCCTAAGGGATAGTAAAACAATTTGGAGTGTATGTGGGCATTTTGTTTAAAATAAGTTTATTGCTAGTACAGAATATGTAGCCTGAGATGAAGAAACAGAATCAACCAAATCGTGGTGCTTTTGAATACTGGAATTAATTCTGACATTCTCTGTAGCAAGATCTGGAACCTAAATTTCAGAACAGTTTATTAATCCGGCTATATGCTTTTGCTTTCTTATGGAAAATAGTGTATCCCTTCAATCATACTTAAGCAATACTTATACATTGCAAAGTAATTAGGTTCATGCACCAAGTTGTCTTATATCAGGGTTGTAAATAGACTTACCTCGAGATTATTACAATAAAGAAACACTGAGCTGTAGTTAATGTATATATTTTGATGCTGTAAAAAAAAAAAAAATAAAAAAAAAAATATATATATATATATATATATACAGTGGTACCTTGGGTTACAACGCCGTCGTGTTACACTGTTTTTGGGTTACACCGCATCTCCTCTGCAATTTTCTGCCTCAGGTTTCAACGCTACCTTGAGCTACAACGCTTGTCCTCGGGTTACGTGGTTGAAACTGAAAGAAGGAGCAAGGCAAATGCTGCTGTACACGCGACCACGCGATCAAATCCAAAAGAAGGAAGAAAGCTGTAAACATTTTAATAGCGATTACGTGATCAAATCCGAAGGAAGGAAGCAAGCTGTAAACACTGTAATCCCGATTGCCTCATAGTCTGTACCTGCAAGTGCCTCAAAGAGCCCAATTTGACTGTGTCGGTAAGAGCCCAAACATCTAACTCATGCTGGATTGATTTAGTGATATCAAATAATAAATGAGGAATATGATTTAAACACAAATAAAACAAAATTTGAAAAATATTTTATTTTATCAGGTATTGTTGTGGTACCTGTGAGCAAATATATTTTGTACTAATAACATATAAAATGAAATCTGAACCTCACACATATTCATAGTAATAATTATATGTTCATACCTAGAGGTATATTGAGTCAGGAAAGTGTGTGTGATGAACCTACTGGTATGCACCAAGTTTAATACATATAAAAGTATGTACTATATATATACTTTCAAAGACAATTGCAAATTATATACCCAAGTAAAATATGTCACTTTAATATATATTCCCATAACAAATGGTGAAAAAAAACACACATTCAGTTCATACAATCGCCTAAGGTAAAGCCTTTTCATTGTAATGTATTATTTAATAGCTTTTCTGAAATGGAGAGTGAATATAAAATAAAGTTAAAAAACTATTTTACAGAATATTCTCTCAAAGGTATTGATTGATTCTGCCTAAAACACAAGGATACATGCCATGGAAAATAACTTCATTTTATCAGAAAAATTACTGTGGGCACTTGTAAATCAAATCCATTCCACTTAGGAGACCTGTAATAACACATTTGTCAGTAAGAAGGTAATGAAAAGAAATGTTATTACTTTTGAAGAACTTATTTTAATATGGCTCCTTCAAAAGCAAGATGAATGATTTATACCAATCATTCCTTTCAAGTCAGCCTATAGAGATTTGAATGGCACATAAATGTTGTAAAGTGAAACAACTTTGATTTTGTGTCATAAGAGACCATAAGACTTGCACAGCATTCAGAATTCCTATTTGTATCATTGTTTAATAATTAAGTACATACCTTTGTATCTATCTGAAATACTGCTGTTTCCCTCCTACTAGGTAATACCTCTGACTTCCTGCACTTAGCGATATTAATTTTAATAATCGTCATAAAAGCGATAAAGAGTGTGCTATGTGAAAAAATTAACAGCCCATCTGGAATCAAGTGAAGCAAAGCTATTTCTGGATTAAAGGGAATTTTACATTCCAAACTAAAATTCATTTCATTAAACATATTCTGGTACAGCATCATGTCAACATTTTCTCCAACAATTCCCTTATTCAATATAACCTTCTCTTGAATCGAGAGACAGGATCCATATACTTGAAATTGAGAAGCTTTTAGAACGTAAAAAAAATTAAATTAAGTTTTGTTCCCATTACTGCTTTACGCCAATCCCTTCATGTAGGTTTTATTCTTAACAGATTACTCAATTTCTAAAAACTTTTATTAATGTAATTGGACTCCCTGCTCAAAAGAAGTAAATACAGGCTCGATATAGTAATCTTAGACTTTAAAACGACTCTACTTTAAAAAAAAACAAGTCTAAAACCTTGAGATACCTCTCTGATAATTATCTATATAAAACTCTTGTTACAACAAACATGAGCGGTATTGTTTATAGATTAAGAAATCTTTCTCCATTAGCATGCCATTTCTTGGAGTTTGGAAAAGGACTTTAATCTTTTACTTTCAAATAAATCCCAAAATTCCCAAACTCACTAATGTTCCCTTTGTTTAAGATGTCATTTAAAATGGCTTCAATGTTCATCAAAAAGGAAGAAGGTTAAAGCATATCATAATTGATTATTAGATACTGCCACATTCCCAAACATGAATTTACCACAACTAGGTTTTTACCTAATTTATAACCACTATCTTTTCTTAGTCATAGAAATTGTATGTTCTATGTTTTGTATGTTTTATCCAACATATACTTTTCTGATGCATTTCTGACCACTTACCATCCTTCCAAAGCCATCCCAGTACATAATACAACATATAGGCTTCATAACATAATTGTATATTAGGGACCATTAATCCCCTATCTTCATTGGACATTTGTCAAGTATTTAAACATATTCTTGACCCTTTCTTTTCCCAAATAAATTTCATAATGATACCCTCTATATTCTTCAGTAAAATCATAGGAACCTTTACTGGAATATGACATAATACCTAAAGAATTTGAGATAGAACTTTAATTTTCACAGATTCAAAATCCAGCCTAACCATTACATTTCCAAATTCTTCCACTTTTCCAGTTGTTGTTTTATATTTTCAACAAATAAACAATTTCTGAGCCACTAATTCCCAGTGCTTTACTCCACTTCAATATCTTAAAAAAACAATTGGGAAAACTTTGTTTTTTTTACTTCTATAACCAATGCCTCTTTAAAAAAAAATCCTTCTAATATCTGGGACAAATGAGAAGAGTTAAGGTAGAGACATGCCTGTGATTAAAGGAATAGCCATGAGTACCCCTTGTGCTCCCAAATATGCCAAACTATATCTAGGTTGGTGGGATGCTACCCATTTTTTTAGTCAACAGTTTTCTGAATTCACTGAGAAAGTTTTACCATGGTGTTGCTTCATAGATGATGTGGTAGTCTTCTGGACAGACAAGTCAAATAATTTGAAACTTTTGTGGGACTTTTAAATCAAAACCAATTTAGGCTAAAATTTACTTTTTAAATTAAAACTTTCAAATGCCCAGAAATTACCAATGTTGGCAAGTGCTAATAATATTGTGGATGATACAGACCTAATAATTGGTTTCAGGTCACCACTGGAGTACCAATTTAATAAATTATAATAATAAAGAAAAAGAAGCAACTATTTACCCAGTCAGGTCCACTTTCATACAAAAGAGAAATTTCGGTCATATACATCTCCACAGAACTTTTCCATTTCCAAATGAAGCTCAAACACAAAGAAAATATGCCTCTGAATTGAAGGACCCAGATTCATCCAGTTAGGATTACAGATAGATCCAGATATAATAGTATTTAGAGGTCCTGAATCCCAATTCGTTTGTATTACTAATGTATTTATTTGTGGTAAGTTTCACAAGAACCAAAGGCAATTACTTATTGCATATTATGTTTAGACTAGAAACTAGAGACTTGGAGCAGCAATGCGACCTACATGAGATACCAGAAGACAAGTGGCTGGTGAGCAGACTAAGTGGAAGGATATTCCCAAGGAGCATCAAATGTATGAGGATGTGAAAAGGATACTGTTGGGCAGATATGCAGTTACACCAGAAACGTATATATGAAACATTTTGCACACTAACCAGGGATGCTGGGGTCACTTACTCTGAGGTTATCTATTGGATGAGGCATTCCTGTCACAGTTGGTGGAAGAAAAGGAGATAACTGCCTTGGAGGAAGCAATGTACTTAATACTGCTAGAGCAATTTTAGTCCACTTGTCCTGAGTGATTGAGGGCATGGGTACACAAAAGGAAACCCACTACAGGGGAGGAGGCTGCCTGCCTAGCTGCTCTTTTTATGGCTACCAGAGGTGAGACAGGGGGTAAGGTCCCCAACAACACTACCAATGGGGGATACCCAGTTCCAGTAACTGTCACATCATACCCTATAGCCACCCACCCTAGCTCTGCTGCTCTGCAAGGCGACAGTCCACCCCAGGGAACCACAGGAGTAGCCCCTCACCCCACAGTATTTACCAGTTCTTGCCCTGTCACTCAGAACACAAGGGGCTTGGAGTGCTATGGCTGTCACTAAACAGGGCATATGAGGATAGAAGGCCCCAACGTGCCTTGCAGAGTGAACAATCCCCCACTAACCCAGTCCACTTTCTGGGGGAGTGGGACATGGACCCCACAGAATCTGCCAGGACCCATACCAGGCCCAGAGAGGATGATCTGTTTCACCCCATCTATGCTGTGTAGATCAGTTTAGAAGGCAACATGACTCAGCATTTCCAGAAGGTGTTGGTCCAGGGAAATGAGGCAAGGGGGTTTTGAGATACAAGGACTGCTGTGACCATGGTCCATCCAGATCACAAGCTGCCAAGGATTGTCAGAGATGATCCAAGTGAGGAGGATTCACGTATAATCTGGGGTAAGTCTGCTGCCTGTTACCTGCTGGTGAACCCGGTCAAGTGTAGGCCAATAAAGGTGAGGTAAAATTCGCCTTATTGTACATTGGCTGGAGTTAGACAAAGGACTGATAAGCAAGAAAAAGGTTCCGAAAGGTGAGGATTATATGTTGAAAAAGGGGAAGTATAGAATTACTTCTGATCCAGAGGGAGACGGGGTGAGGGAGGTTAAGAAACAGATGGTTGAGATAGCCCACAATCTATCCTGAAGCCAAGTCCTTTGATAAGATTTCAGCCAGCAGGTAGCAGCGGCTTTATTGGGGGTGTTCTCCCGAATGGAGTTCCCCAGGGAGATCCTGTCTGACAGGGGTACACAGTTTATGGCTACAGTAAGCCAACAGTTATGGAAGCTATGTGGTATCATACCTCATACCATCCCCAGACTAATGGCCTTTGTGAGAGGTTCAATGGTATGTATCAAGTCCTAGGGAGGTAATTCCCTTATAGTGTTTGCAACTAATTTAAATAGAGGTATAATCTGGGTATATTTACAGTTTGGCCAACAAGTTAATTATAATTTTATTTAATCCAAGATAACAACGGCGAATATAAAAAGGAAGGTTAAAAACACTTTAAAAACAATGGAAAAAGAGAAAAAGCTCCTCTGAGAAATAGTGATATAATTCACTTTTAAACAACATATAGAGATATGTACTTTCTCTTTATTCATAGAGGAGAATTTATAGTATTCCACTGAAAATAACTCTATTTGCACATGTCTTAAGTATTTTGTATTATCCTTGCAATATTTGCAATAAGAAATCCCATATAGACTATCTGTCATGCAATTGTTGGAGATAGTATGGTGTAAAAAAGGCAATATTATGAAATCAATAGGCAGCCAGGATTTATAGGAGACTTATTTATAACAATATCTCCAATTAGTTAACTATGGGATTGTAATATACCAATCCTAATAAATTGGGACCTTTTATACCCACATGCTGGTCTGTATTAGGTATAGACGATACTCTTGTCTTTGTTAGTAAAATAGACCCTATTATGGGTTGCTGTGTCCTTGCTTATTTTCTATTTAATTGTAGATGTATCCAATCGTGGATTGCCAATGCTTGAATGGGCTCCCTATTGTTTCTCGTAGCCTATATATTGTTCCTAAGAACTTCTACAAGACCCATACTATATAGTGTCAGAGTTATCTAACTAGTGCCATGCTTCTTGCTGAGAACGCTAATGCTGCATGGCTTCACTTCCTAGTTTAGCGTGGACAGCGTCGTGCGTGATGACGCACGTATGCGTGTATACGCCTATGCCTGACGCGTTTCAACGTGCTTTGACGTCTTTCTCAAAGGGGAGAGGCAATAGTGCCGTCGTTGGTCTTATATAGTAATTTGGTTGCCTTAGAAACCAGTACTGGGAACATGGTTCATTGGAAGCCATGTGAAAAAGACATGCAAGCCTCCTATAACTTAGTGTATGATATACATCAAATAATGAAAAATAAAATAGTGTAAACGGATCAGTCTGAAATGGACATTAAACTGGTATAAAGATATTAAAAACCAAATATGATGGGATATATTAAATGGAGTCATAATAATGACTTTAGCCATCTATATCCATACAGCATGGTAAATATGATTAGTATTATTAGAGGAATACCCATACTTTCAGTGAATTTATAATGATATTCCATACATTTCTCAGGCTGGATTGGATAAATAAATTGAAAATATAGGGGATCTCAAGTCCCATATACTGGACTATATCATATGGGGCTGTATAAAGTCTGTCAGATATAAACTGGGCTGTGAGATAGCCTAACAATAATTACAAGATGATACTATATGGAGTCTAGATGTAAAGTAATATGGATTTACTTGCTGTATTCGCATATATATTGAAGCAGTGATGTCTTAACTATATATAAAGATGACAAAATAGGCATCTCTGGGGACAGAATGATGATATATACAACTTAAACTGGAGTAAAATTCTCCATCTTATAGTTATATATAGTCAAATGGACTGCTCCATTTTAGTTTCAAATATGTCAAAAAAAACATTCTTGTCCTAAGTTTCAGACTCAGATTAAAGCATAAGAGTCTGGGAAATGAATTAATATTCCCCTAACATATAAAGATCTACTCCAAAATAGAGACTCATAGAACGTCAGAATAGTGTTATGTATGAATAGTGTTATGTATATATGTACAGAGAAGAGACTCTTCCATTAACTTCATAGAAAATAATTTAGGCAAAGATTGCCATGAAATCCAAAGAACTAGAAAAATTAGATTAATTGTGACTGGTGAAAGATCATGAGTCAAGAATAATAATGGCGTGTATACTGTGTGGCAAACGGTCTGTCTGTGATCAAAGTGACAGAATTAAATAAAAGTTGAAATGACTTAGGAATAAAGAGTCAAAAATTGAGGGGGATACAGTGCCTGAGAGTATAATATATAAAATGTGTATGGGGAGTGACTGGGGCCCAAAGTCACATGAACTAGTGTTATAAGAGGGCAATTGTGCCTACATAATGGTGAGAAGGTCCTAACAAATTGAACCATAACTTTTATAAAAGTGTTAGTCATATCTAAGGGTGGACCAAAGAAAAACAAGGGGAATATTATATAAAGACAGTGAATAGGTGAATCTATCATAGTTCCAGTTATCGTATAGTGGGAAGGTTATGTTTAACAACTCATATGAACATACAATATATACAGCTAGTGTGACTCTTGTTATGTCCCATCTATGTAAATGGACATTTATGGAAAAAAACATCATTGTAGCTCAGTATATTTTCAAATGAATGGAGTGAATGAGAAACCCTCATTTAATCCCCTAGGGGCTTGGGCCTTCAATTTATAGATCCATCTGGCTTCACATTGTAAAAGTTTCCTTTCAAGGTCTCCCTTTCTGGGACCTGATTTAACCTTATCCACCACACAGAACCAAAGAACATTGCTGTTGTTGTTATGGTAATATTTGATATGGCGTGCAATGGGTGTATCATAGGAGTTATTAATAGCATAAATATGTTCTCCTATTCTGCGACGTAGCTGTCTACGGGTTTTGCCTACATAGATTTTGTTACACAGGCATGTAGCCACATATATAACCCCTGTGGATAGACAGTTAAAGAATGTAATAATCTCAAATACCTCCTTTGTGATTGGATGTTCATATCTTTTTATGGGTTTTATGTACTTGCAAAAACTACATCGCCCACATCTAAAACATCCTTTCAGTGGTTGTAGCCATGTTTGACCTGGATTGTTCTCTTTGAAGTGGCTATGTACTAGCATATCTTTGAGGTTGGTACCTCTACGATAGGTAATCGGGATTCTAGTTGGTAAAATGTCTTTTAAATCTTCATCACTTAATAACAGATGCCAATGTTTACTTAGGATATTTCTGATGATATCCGAATCATATCCATAGGTCATGATACACCTTGGTGTGTTTTCTATTTGTTTATCTTTTGGCAATTTCTGTCCTGATTCAATAGGAGTGGTATTTGTAGTTATATCTGGCCTTTGGGTCCTATTAGTTGCATGGATATTGAGCAAATCTGCCCTATTGCAACTTAGGGCATGTTGGTAGGCCAATTTTAGACAACTTTTAGGATAGCCTCTTTCCTTAAATCGTAGTCTTAGTTTATCAGCCTCAATTTGAAACTCATCCTCTGTACTACAGTTTCTTCGAATACGCAAGTACTGCCCTTTAGGGATGCCTCTTTTGATAGGTTCATAGTGTTGACTATCCCAGTGTAATAGGGTATTTGTCGCTGTATCTTTTCTATAAGTAGAAGTAGAGATATTACCATCACTATCTTTATAGACTTTTAGGTCATGAAAATGTATCTTCTCTTTATTAATTTCATGGGTGAATTTTAAACCCAGGGTATTCTCATTGAGAGATTTCATGAAGATTTCAAATTCCTTTTTTGTGCCTTCCCATACAACTAGGATATCGTCTATGTAGCGAAGCCATAACAAAATTGTATCAGTCCAATTGGTCTGTTTCATTAAAGATGTATTTTTCTTCCCACCATCCCAACACAAGGTTGGCATAGCTTGGAGCACATGGTGTGCCCATGGCTGTACCTTTACATGATGAATCCATTGGTCATTAAATGTAAAATAGTTGCGTTTGAGTACAAATTCAAGAAGTGAAAGAAGGAATTGATTAAATCCCGCAGATCTTGAATCTTTCATTTGTAGAAAGTATTCAACTGCTTTAATTCCATAGCTATGATGGATACTGCTATATAGGGCTTCAACATCTATGCAAGCTAGCCAGGTATGTTTAGGTACACTGAGGTCTTCAAGTTGATTAAGAATATCCATACTGTCCCTCACATATGAAGGTAGAGTTATCACTGATCCTCTTAGATGGTAGTCAAGAAATTGGCTACAGTTGTGTGACAAGTTGTCTGTGCCTGAGACTATAGGTCTACCTGGGATAGGTGTACTTTTTTTGTGTACCTTCGGTAGTGCATAGAAGGTAGATATAACAGGGAATTTGGGCAATAGAAAGTTGTAAGTATTCTCGTCAAGAATTCCATTGTTTCTGGCTACATCCAAGATGTTTTTTAATTTCTTTCTATATTCTATGGTTGGATTTTTAGGAATAACTTCATAGGTGGTGCTGTCTTGAAGAATCCTATTGCACATTTCTTTATACTCTCTATTCCCCATAACTACTACATTGCCCCCTTTGTCTGCAGGTTTAATTTGAATTTCTTTATTGTTTCTTAATTCTTTTAATGTTTCATATTCTTCCTTAGAGAGGTTATATTTCCTAGTTATCATTCTTTGGTCAATCTGTTCAATTTCATTACACACTTGTTGTAGAAAGACCCATATATTAGCATATTCTTTAAGTTGAGGTGTGAACGTGCTTTTGTTTTTCCATTTCTTAGGAGGCAGATTGGTAATATTCAGTTCATTTTCTTCTAATAAAGACATTAAAGTCTTCAGTGCATCTATGTCAATGGTACCCTTACGAAAATGCTCTGTATCTTCACAGAGTAAAAGAAGGATTTGGAGTTACTACTCCCCTACCTTCTCTTTGCATATAGAGAAGTGCCACAGGAGTCCACAATGTTCTTCCCCTTTGAACGCCTGTATGACAGATAAAGGGGCCCTTGGACGTGATGCGAGAAACATGGTTTGGTGACTATGGGTAGCACCAGGTGTCGGTAGCCTTATGTGTTCTGACTTTAAAAGAGAAACTAGCCATTTTAACTGTATTGGTTAGGGACCAATTGCTGGTGGCCCAGGCCAAAGCCAAGAAATACTGTGATAAGGGAACCAAGCAGAGGAAAGTGGAGGTATGGCAAAAGGTTTTTATGTTAGTTTCCCAGCCCCAGGATAAGTTCCAAGCCGTCTGGGGAGGGCCCTACCCCATCACCCAAAAGGTCACATATACAGGCGACCCCAAAATTTGCTAGCCATTTCTCTGCCTACCGGCAGTGACCCCGAAGAAGAGTCCCACCCGACCTGTTAGCCCCAGTTGGACCCAACAGTCAGTGGGAGGTGGCAGGACAAATATTGAATTTAAGTCCAGCTTGTCAAGGGGTGCTAGTTGATAACCTTTCCCCCTTCCAAGCTCTATTCTCTACTAGCCAAGGATGTACATCTCTAGCTATACATGAGGTCCTAACAGAAGGTTTCCCCCCATTAGAGCATCCCTCCTATCGGGTACCAGAGGCAGTAAGGGCTAGTATCATTGATGAGCTGAGGGAGATGTTAAGATTAGGGGTGATTACGCATTTTAGTAGCATGTGATGGGACCACTCGGATCAACAAGGACTATCGCAAGCTAAATGATAGGTCTGAGACCAATGCATACCCTGTTCCATGCATGGGTGAGTTGTTCGACTGCCTAGGTACCGCTAAGTACCTAGCCACTCTGGATCTCTGGAAGGGGTACTGACAAATTCCCTTTGCAGAAACAGTCAGAAAAAAGTCAGCGTTCATCACCCCCTTTGGGCTTTACTAATTCAAGGTGATGCCATTTGGGATGAATAATGACAGTTCTACAGTTCAGAGCTTGGTAGATCGATTACTACAGAGCACCAAGGGTTTGCTCAGGCTTACTAGGATGACATTGCCATATTTAGTAGCACCTGTGAGGTGCACCTTCACCACACCAGGGGCATTCTAGACACTATTAAGGGGCATGGGTTGACTATTCACCCAAATAAATGTTAGCTGGATAGGGCATAAATATAGTATCTAGTGCATTGGGTAGGTAGTGGGCAGATTATGCTAGAACCAGCCAAGACCAAGAGAATTTCTGTTTTGCCTACCCCCAAAGTACAAAGCAGATAATGGCTTTCCAGGGGACCACAGGGTTTATTCTGTTACAGAATTACATGGCCAAGCTGTTGACCAACCTAACCAGGAAAAAGGATGCTCCAAATGGTTGATTGGACCTCTACTTGCGAGACAGCTTTTGGGGCCTTGAAGGAGGCTCTCAACTTCTCACCTGTTCTGGCTGCTCCTGACTACAAAAGACATTTCATTGTCCAGTCAGATGCCTCCACTTTTGGGTTGGGAGCTGTCCTTAGCCAGAAGCATGAGCAGAAAAATGATCATTTCATAGCCTACCTTAGTAGGAAGCTGCTGCCTATGCAGCAGTATAAGAGGAGTGCTTGACTGTGGTGTGGGCCCTGAAAATGCTTCAGCATTATTTAAATGGCAGAGAATTTACTGTCACAATTCTCTATGTTGGCTGTTTAGAGTGTCTGGGGATAATGGCAGGCTGTTGAGATGGAGCTTAGGCCCTACAGACATTCAACCTTGACACACAACACAGGCAGGGCAAGGTCCATCAAATTGCAGATGGCCTCTCAAGGAGGACAAATGAGCAGTGTAGCTAGAAAGTCATTTTAGTAAGATCACTTTCTAGGCTATACTAGAGAAGGGAGAGAGCAGCTGTGATGCCATGGGGCCACTGAGGTCTCTTGGGGTTGATTTAACAAACCGGTGCCCTGGGGGGGGGGGGGCGTGGATGCTTGGCACAAGAAGTTTCAAGTGGATATATGGACTGTTATTTCCCTGGATGGATGGGTTAGGGTTGCCCTGTGGGTATAAAGTAATTGTTGTTGAATTGATGGCATGTGTAATTATAACTGTGATATATGGTCAGTGACCCTAGTGTCTTTGGTATCCAGGGGGTTGGTTCTCCCCCCCCAAAAAAAAAATAAAGCTATGGCCCACATCCTCTTTGAAAGGGGTCCGAATTCTGGAGTACTGGGGTACAGAGTTTCAAATAGCTGGTGTCTAAGGAACAACTGTGAGACTTATAGGAGCCAAGGAAATTTAGTTAAATGTCGGAAAATGGAGATTTAATTAACAGTTGTTCCCTTGTGACATATGGCAGTTGCCCCTTTGTCACATAAGCTTGCAATCTCTGACTGCAGCTGTGCTTACATCTCAGTGGGGGCCAGGATACATAGTCAAGTAGGCATCTAGACAAACTTTCTCCTTCCCTAATAAGCAAGCTAGCACCTGCCAAACAGAACAAAATAGTAATTTGTTAATTACTATCCCAGGCTCCAAAGTTCCTGGGGGTCATTAGGGCCTTGATTGAGAGGTGGGTTATGTGCCTAGGAAAAGGGGGCTTGAGGATTGGTTAAAGGGAATGATTGCAAACTGGGTATGACTTGATGGCCATGGGTGATGGATGTGGATAAATATCCTGGATTTGTGACTAATAAACAGTTCTTAGTGTGATCATACATAATTACATGTGTAATTGATGGAATGGTTAATCCTTATGATTGGCATTAAGAATTCTACATCTGCCTAAAGAAGAATTATAGCCAATATCGTTGCTGCTCTACTGGTGATTCCTGTGTTCCTGTGGTCCTGGTGGTCCATTACCAGTCTGGTTCTGTTCCTGCTAACAGGGCTAATCACAAGAACCATCACATACTACTGGGTAGGTCAGAACTAGGTTCAGAGCAAGCCCAACAGAAGTAGTAGTCGTGATCTATCATCACAACAACCAATAGGATTGAATTAAGGATTTTCCTTCAGTGCATTCCTTTAATCTAACAGAGCAATATTTTGACCATAATATCTAGGTGTGACGACCCAGATTTGAGCAGCCTTTTGGGCGCAATCTCACAGCTCTTAGCAAACACCTCTCAGGGAAACTGTAAATCACTGGTTGCAAGCTCAGGCCTACGATTACTGACTTATAAAAAAAATAATAAATCCTACTACATTCCTTTGCTTAGGATTGAATATACAAGAAATAGACTCAGGCACCCCATTGTTTAGAATGCTAGAGTCAGACTCACTCAAACTTTAATGGCTTTCCAAACACCACACATTTCAGAAAAAGAAGACAAAGAAAGAAATACAACTTTGACATGAATTGGGCAGTGAACAAGTTTGAATTCCCAGCTTAAATACACAAACACTGATGAGCTGAATAGCTGTACTGCTTGAATTAGCATAGCCCAATTAGATTAGTCCTGTATCCGTAGGGACATTGATGATGTCACCTAAGGGTCATCCATCTCCTGGGCGCTGGTCTGTTTTCTCAGCTGAAAGCACCCCCTAGAACAAAGGGAAAACATGAATTGACTAGTTCAGACCAGTTACTGTACATGCTATGGGTTCCATTTTGTTTGCTACTGATGACCAAATATTACAATAGCCGTAAAACACGCAATATCCTTTCAACACTACTTACAAAAGCATGTCATAATCTCCACCAAATCAGTCATTGCACTAGGTTTATAATAAAGTTATTATTTATGCAAGAAAAAGTGGATGAATTTTGAAAAAATATATTTTTTTTAAAGTACAGTTTTAGGAGATTATTGTAACCAGTTAGGTTTATTATTCAATCACTACTTTAAAGTAGTTTAAAATAAAAAAAAAACATAAAGACGTCTGGAAAAGGAAGAGTAAAGTTATAGATGAATTATTAAATTAATAAGACTGATGTATCATAAGAAATTATTATTGTAAAGGTTAAAACTACTCTGAAGTTACACTATACTCATGAGATTAATATTACTATAAGGAAAAAGTTATAGCATTTAATAATGGAATTTGATCTAAAATGGGATATAGCAAAATTTGTATTTATATTTATATGAAATTAAAAATTAAATCTACAATTTCAAATGTATGAATACCAAATACATAATCTATACTTCACCAATAAGTATCACAATAAAGAAAATTAGTTTTATTTTAGAAATGTTATATGTAGTCAATAAATGGTATCACTCACTACTAGTAAGATGAGCAGACAAATAAGAGTCACAACACAAGAATATAAATATTTAATAGAACAATTTAAAGTAGATAAACAAAAGGAGGTAATTTAGAAGATTATATCACAATAAAAAGAAAAAATATAAAAAGAAAAAGGAAAAGTTATCACTACATTGGCAAAATGCGGCTGAACTTCATTTAATTATTATTATTTTATATTTATTTATTCTTTTATTTTTTTTTATTCATTTATATATACTGTTTTTTATATTCTGTTTATACCAATTAGTATTTCAGAAGAATCATTACAAATAAATGATGGGCTACTAACTGGTACCTGTCTCATGGTGGTGTTTTTTGGTCATATAACCAATAGTCCCTAAATATTGGGGGAAAACCCCAGGGACATATATACAGTAACACGATATACTGCCTATATTCCGTTATAACTGACTAAGCAATCGTTTCTTAACACTGGGAAAAAATTCCCAGAGACAATATTATATTCTGCCTATATTTAGTTACACTGAAGAACTGGCCACTCCTTTTGATCCTAGCTCAAGACTCCAAATGAGGAAGAGAAACGGATTGAAATGTCACAGACCTGATACAACTGGTATTTATTAACTAGCACTACATGTGGATCAGGGATACTCAAGCAGAATGAAAAAAGTTTGCTGTGATGTGGATATAATACCTCATACCTTGTGGTATACATGTGAGTGTTCTGACATATATAGGAGGTGGTGAGCTTCTCCCCCCCCCCCCCTTCCTTTTGTGTTTCTTTTCTATGATCTACAATGTTTGAACGGTACTTTGTGAAGAAGCTGCAGACCCAACACACACACCATTATCTTATTTAGCATCTACATTTCAAAATTTCTTTGGGACTTAAAGATATCGGGTATTTTAACCCTCATCTTTTTGTATGGACAATGTTTTATGAGTTTTAAAGTCTGTGTATGAGTTTTGTTCTCCTTAATAATTGACCGGTGATATTAAATTATAAGTTCATTGGCGCACTTTCAGTAGCGCTACATCTAGAGTACTCATATGTAAGGTTGTGTACAATACATTCCTTTTCTCCTCTCTGACTCACTTCTTAAAGAAACAGTCCAATATTTTAATCCTTTACTCCATTCACAACACATTACCCATTCCACTGTCACTAATCCAACATTAACTGCCATCTTAACCTCATAATTCTTACTCTCTAGACTTAAAGGAACAGCACCCTTACTACAAATCTTCTCATATCTATTGTTTCCATGGTTCTACGCTTTTCTGTCTCTGTCCTCAAGCTAGATCATCACTATACTTGTCCATTTTCAGCCATATTCACTATAATTACTCAATTCATCATTAGTGTCCCTTTACTTCCATATTAACTCTATTTCTTTAAATAATTAACTATTACTATTCATTCGCATACCATATATCGACCTAGACACTCCATCATGGCAATTTTCTCATGTTTGCTCGAAGCATGTCATTTAACCTTCATGCACATTTTAAGACCTTCCTTCGAATAATTTACTCTATAAGTCGTTTTTATTGTCAATCTCAAATTCAAACTCAAATCAAGTAGTGGATCTCAGGGCTCATAGCTCCAAGTCGCTAAGACATCTTCAGGCTCCAATACTACTTCCTCATCAACTCTGACTGTTCTTTTATTTCAGACTATTCTATTCATTAATCATCTCCTCCAATGACATAGGGGATAACAAAACTATTTCCCAAGGAGATGTCTCCGTGTCAGTGAAATCAAAACACCCCACCTAGCAGATCCCAATCTTTCCGACACGGAGAGGCACCTTGATCTCATGGAAAAGCACCATCAGTGGCATGCAATCAATCATCCCTTCTACTTTAAACCATCCCACGCTTGATGCAGGAGCTTCCAAAATCAAGGTTTCCAATACCTGGCTTCCACCAGAAGGTCTGAACCTATAGGATCTTCCATTCGACCAGACCTGCTCAACCTATTGCTTCTACTTTGTCGGATCACCAGCTCACTCAAATGTAGAGAATGAATGCAGACATAGTCCAATCATTAATCCTATCCAACTCACCTGTTAAAGAGAGACAGTCCACTATTACTATCCTCTACTTACTTCTCACCCATTTCACTATTTCACATTTCATCAATTCAGTATTAACTGCCATCTTGAACCTCTTAAATTCATACTCCCTAGATGTAAGGCATCAGTTCCTCAATCACAAATCTCCTTGTATCACTAATTTCCAGGGTTCTGTGCCTTTTCTGTCACTGTCCTCAAGCCAGATTATCATCACACTTGACCTCCTTCAGCTATATTCACCATCATTATTCATTCATTGTTATTGGCCCTTCACATCTATATTCTCTCGTTCATTTACTTATTTACCACAAGGACTTCACTGTCCTATTCACTATTACTATTCTAGTCACACATCATACATTGACCTAAACATTCCATCATGGCACTGTTTTTAAATCTTGCTCGAAGTTCGCTCGAGGTCGCTAAGCCATCATCGGGCTCCAATCACGTTACTTCATAACGACAAACATTAACCCATTCTTTCATCTTAAACTATTCTATCCATTAATCATGGCCCTTACTCACCTTCTATTACATCGTAGGGGTTAGCAAAATAATTTCCAAAGAGATTCAAAAGACCCCGTCTAGCAGCTCAAAAACTTTCCGGCGCAGATAGCCTTCCTTAAAGTTCTGGTAGAGCACCATCAGTGGCAAGCCGTCAATCACCCCTTTGACTTTGGACTGTTCTGCGCTTGAGGCAGAACTTCAAAATCATGGTGTTAACTATACCCAGCCCCTGACAGAATGTCAGAGCTCCATAGGAACTTCCAAGCAGCCGGACGCACTCAACCTGCCGCTCCTACTTTCCCAGATGCCCAGTTCGCTCAGTTGGCATTAATTGTGGAAATAGATTGATCATTTCTTTAAAGCTTATACCCATCACAAATCAATAATGACTACATGACCAGTATCTTCATGAATGTTTTCCCCCTCTCCACCTGTCAAAATATTTCTTAAAAGTCTTTCACACCTGACTTTCCCTTTACTTCCTTCCAGGTTACCCATTACAAGCGACTTAATCCAAAATGTTCACAACCCTTATGCACAATCCGTCAGGCTTAGCAACTCACTGTCCATCACTGCCGCCACCAAACTAGCCTTCCACAGATTCCTGAGACCAAGTGAATTCCGAATCTCACCTTCACAAACTAGATATCTCACTAGACAAGACTTTACTTTTATTCATAATCATTGAACTCTTACCTTTCAATCTTCAGTGACTAATCAAACTCCCGTTCACATCACCTAGAATCACGCTCATAACTTTAGGTGTCCCGTATACACTCTCCACAGTCTCTATAACATTCTACTTCAAACCTATTTTGCACCCCTTTTCTAAGCATCTCTAGCCAGCATTCAACCACCACTACCTTCATTCGCTACTTTTAAATCTTTCCTACCAGACTTGGCTACTATCCTTTCTCCTATTCTGAGCACTTATTCCATATTGGGGCAGCCTCAACGGCTTCCAAAAACAATATGCCAATGCACGTAATCAAGGCCATAGGCTGCTGGAGGTTGCACTGTTTCAGCAGATAAATTCCCGATCCACCAAGAGAAGTCCGGTAAGCCTTTCAAAAGCTGAATCAGTGAATCTTCCAGCTAATGTTTGGCTTTCTAAGCAGGCAGAGAAAGCATAGCTTTGGCCACACCACCAGCTACTCAGGGAGAGGGATCCAACCACAAATTACCTGGAATTGTGGGAGGAGCCCTATCCCATTTATAAACCACTCCTGACTCAACTTACCTGAATGCCGCTTACATGTCACCAACCCCCCTCTCCCTGTTTTTCATCATTTATTCTATTCCTTAGCCCTCTAAGCACCAGAGCTTTTTATGGGCTCCATAACAAAAGGGATGAATGCAAACGCACATGCCAATTTTCTGTTTTCTATTTCTAAAAAATAGATTTATGTATATATTTTTATTATTTCACTTCACCAACTTAGACTATTGTGTTCTGATCAATCACATACAATTCAGATTAACGAAACATTGAATTTAAGGCTGTAATGTAACAAAATAGGTAAAAAGTTAAGGGAGGTGAATACTTTTGCAAGGCACTGTATTCAGTATATATATATATATATATATATATATATATATATACCACATATTATAATTGTCTAACTACGATTCGTCGTCACGCTGCGTTGCGTAGTGCGTAAAACTTAGCGATGAGTGCCGCAGGCGCTCATCGCCCGGCGAGCCGTTAAATCCGTTAAATCGTAGCACTTTGGCAATGAGCGCTGCAGGCGCTCATTGCAGGCGAGCCTCGCGTAGAGAAGCGAGCCGTTAAACCGTAGCACTTCGAAAAAAAATATGAGGTGAAAATAATTACGAGATAAGCGGCGGAACAAAAACAGTAAAAAAAAACACTAAATACACACTAAAAAATAAAACAAAGGTCACTTACAGCATGGGGAACCAGGCTTGATAAATAATAGATAAGGAATTTAATTAATAGAAAAATAATATTGTGCCTATTATTTATAATTATTAATTAATAAATTGGTACTTAATTAATAAATAATTGAAAGAAAGAAATGTAATTAATATAAAAATATTATTGTGCTTACGTGTGTGAAAGAATTGTTAATAACATTCATAATGTACATTAATTAATTAATTAATTATTAATATCAAAATTAAGAATGTCAATAAAAAATATATATTTATTAATTAATTATTAATGTACATTAATTTAACAATTATTTTGTTATATGTCATGATTACCTATGTGAAAAAATTGTTAATAACATTCATAATGTACATTAATTAATTAGGAACACATTGATTCATTAATTATTAATGTCCATTAATTTAAGAACTATTTTGTGATATGTTGTGATTACCTGTGGGTAAGAATTGTAAATAGCATTGATAATGTATCATTACTAATCCTAAATATTAATGTTAAGAATGTGCATAAAAAAAGGAACACGTTTATTAATTAATTATTAATGTATGTACATTATTTAAATAATTCAGTTCTTATATATTTTGTATAAAATAAACCAAAAGTAAAAAATAAAGGCTATATACTCATGCTTACATGTTGATGTTAGATTTAGTCACACATTAGTTTAATATTAATGAACATTAATTGATTCTTAGTTCATTAGTAATGTACATTATTTTAAGAATTCATTTGTCTTAAACTCATTTTAAAATAACACTCAAAAAAAAATAAAGGGAACATGCTTATGTGTTGATGTTATATTTAGTCAGACATTAATTTAAGATTAATACAGATTCATTGATTCTTATTTAAAGACTAACAGTAATATTGAGTGTATGTTTATAATTTATGCTTTCATATGTGTGTTCATGCTGATTGATTGATATATTTAGTTCATGTTTTTAATCTATGCAAAAATAGGTATGTTAAGCCTCATTGATTAATACAGATGAAGTAACATATTATATATTAAGTTTACTATTTTTTATAATTGCAGTGAACTCTACGTGAATGACCAGAGATAGTGACGTTTGCACACATTGAACATCATAAGGATAATTTGGACAGGTACAGAATTTTAATTATATTACTATGGCAAAATATTAAAAAATATGAGGTTTTTGATGTAGCCAAATATATGTCTGTTGATGTTCATTTAATGATATTGATGAATCAAAAGTTTAAAAAGATTATCTTTTTGATTTTACAGTTTATTCGGATCTGAAAGGGAATAGACAGACAGTGTGACGTTTGCAGCCTGTGAACAACATCAACATCATCCTCACAGGTAAAAAAATGTATTTTGTAGTGACGCATAGAAAAAGGCTATGTATTATATATTTGGTGAAAATTGAAATTTATTGAAAATTTATAGTACTTATTGAGTCATTAATTTATGATATTTTGTGAAAACTTTAAAAAAGTTGAAAAGACAATACTAATTAATAATAATATTTAAAGAAAATAATAAGCTTACGACACTTGAAAAAAAAAAGGATGGTATGCTGTGAATTTAATCAAGAAGGAATGTCATTTAAGGATTAATAATATAAAGATAGATATGTGCAGCTATTTCAGATTTCATATATGTCAATAAAATACTTTGAAAAATGGTTTCATTTCTTTCAGACTAAAGTGCAACAATTGAAAATGTTTTATTAATTTATTCATCTACTTTAATCTAAAAGTACAAAAAGGATTTTTTTTTAATTTAAAACAAAGAACAAACAATAATTACATCTCTATTTAAAATTACAGATTAAAATGGCGGACAATGGAGAAGACAAAATTGAATGCAAAAGAAGATTGGCAAGGGAAAGGAAGCAAAGGTGGAGAGATGCTCAGAAACCGGAAACTTCACAACGCTTGCGAGAAGAAGATCGACAGAGACTTTTAAATAAAAGAAAGATGAGTAAGAAAGCCGCAAGTGAGTGTGAGTAAACAAAAACATCTCTGTGAACCATTGTCCAATGATTCTAATTTGCAGAATGATTTAAATGTAGACACACAAGAAAAAAATGTACATATAGAATGTGGGTCTGATATTTATGTTGAAGAAATGCATGATAATGTGTTTACTACTGCAGTACAAGTAGATACTCATTATTGTGGATTACTTAATGTGGTTTGTCAGTTTTGTGGGGCCTATCATTTTATAAAGGAAAGGCCTACTGACGGAAATTTCATTAGTTGCTGTCAGAAAGGAAAGGTGAAACTTCCACTAAGACACCCATTTCCATATTATTTAGAATGCATTATGAGTGATCCAACATTTCCAAATTATAATAATTTCAAACAAAACATAAGGTCTTATAACAGTGTAATTTCATTTGCTTCAATGGGTGCAACATTAGCAGAAAATGTACCAGGACATGGTCCTTATTGTTTCAGAGTTCAAGGTCAAATACACCACAGAACTTCACATTTACATCCACAAGAAGGACAGCAAAGGAAATTTGCACAGTTATATGTCTTAGATACGATGGAAGCTGTGGAACAAAGAATGACACTTCCAGAAAATAGACAGTGTTTGCACATAGTCTTTGAACAGCTTGAAACAATTATGGAAAAAAAAACATATAGTCAAGCATACAAACAATTAGCACAGCTTGAAAAAGAACAACAGGAACATGCTGAAAGACATCAATTGCCTACACCAAGAGTCAATATGGTGTTAAAAAGAGATCGCAATACTGATCAAAGAAGATATCATTTACCTACTGTAAATGAGGTTGCCATGGTGTTTAAAAATGAAGATGGTGAACCTCCTTTTCAGCGGGATATTAGAATATATCCACTGAATGAAGAACAACCATTTATTAACATAAATATATTAAGTTGTAATTTAGATCCAATGACATATCCCATTTTCTTTCCAAATGGGGAACCAGGATGGGAACCAAAATTACAATTGGAAAGTTATCCCAATACTAAACTTCATATTAGATCTAATATTTCCATGCTGGAATATAAGATGGCACAAACTGCTATCCGTGATTGTTTTAATCCAATTTTACATGGAGGAAAACTCACTCAACAATGGATTATTGATTCATTTTTAAAAGTTAAAGCAAATAATCTAAATTTTATTAAATATCAACAAAATAAATTACGAGTAGAACAGTATTGTGGATTAATGGATTATGTGGCAGATTTAGCTTCCAACAGAGACATTCCAGCTGGAAGAGCAATTATTTTGCCATCCGCTTTCCAAGGATTTCCTCGCAATATGCGAGAAAGGTATAATGATGCCATGGCTATTTTTACAAAATTTGGAAAACCAGATTTATTTATTACATTCACGTGTAATCCACAATGGCCAGAGATCAAGAAAAATTTGAATCTGGGACAAACTACTTCTGACCGACCAGATTTAGTGGCAAGAGTATTTAAAATCAAACTCAATTCATTAATTCATGATATCACTAAAGCACACTTATTTGGACAATGTGTGGCTTTTGTTTACACCATTGAATTTCAAAAAAGAGGATTGCCACATGCTCACATACTTTTAATACTGCAGGAAAAAGACAAGTTGAACACTGCAGATAGAGTGGATTCAGTAATTTCTGCACAATTGCCAGACCAAGAAAAATATACAAAACTTTGGGAGATTGTTACACATAGAATGATTCATGGCCCATGTGGAGAGATGAATCCGAATTCACCATGTATGGAAAATAAAAAATGTACTAAAGAATTTCCAAAACAATTTCAAATGCAAACTTATGCAAATTGTGATGGATATCCTTTGTATAAAAGAACACAAGGACAAACAGCTATTATCCAGGGCCAAAAGGTTGATAATAGATTTGTCGTTCCATACAATCAACATTTGCTCATTAAGTACAATGCACACATCAATGTGGAAGCTTGCACTTCGATTAAATTAATTAAGTATGTGTATAAATATATATACAAAGGATATGATGCAGCTACTGTTGTTGTACAAGGTGCTGGAAATGAAAACGAAAATCCAATTTTACATGATGAACTATCAAGTTATTTAGATGCTCGGTATGTGAGTGCTCCTGAAGCAATGTGGCGCCTTTTGAAATTTGAGATGCATGATCGGTCACATGCTATCTATCGTTTAGCTGTACATTTGCCTCAAAGTCAGTTGGTTTGTTTTACTCAAGGAAATGAAAGAACTGCATTATATCAAAGTAAAGACAGAGATACTACGCTTACTGCGTGGTTTAAATTAAACTGTCAGGATACGCAGGCCAGACAATTTTTATACATAGAGATACCATATCACTATGTATTTGTAAATGGTCTATGGCGACAACAAAGAAGAGATACACATAAAATCATACCACGCATTTATACCGTCAGTCCAAGGGACATTGAACGTTTCAGCTTAAGATTACTTCTGCTACATGTTCCCGGTGCACAGAGTTTTGAGCATTTACGTACAGTGAATGACATAGTTTATGAGACATTTCTATTAGCTGCAAGACATCAAAATTTCATAGCTGATGATACAGAATGGGAGAGGTGTCTGGAAGAAGCAGCACTATGTCAAATGCCAAAGCAAATGAGACAACAATTTGCATTCATTTGTATATTTTGCAATGTACCTGATGCTTTCACTTTGTGGGAAACATTTAAATAAAACATGTCAGAAGATTTTTTTAAACGTTACAGAGAACCAATAGCTCTGTTAAAAACATTGATGGAAATCCAAGAAATATTGTTGGCTCATGGATTAAATTGTGCAAGTTTTAATTTACCAGATCCACGACTTATAGATGACATCAATTTTGATGATTATGACACTGAGCATCAAAAACAAAAAAACCAAGAAAAACTGGCAACTTTAAATAATTTACAGTTAGAAGCATTTCATGCCATCACAAATGCTACAGATGATGAAATGGTCAAAGACCGGTATTTCTATCTAGACGGACCAGGTGGATCAGGAAAAACTAATCTGTACAATTGTTTAATGAGTTATATTCGATCACAGGGTCAGATAGCTATGCCATTTTCAACAACTGGAATTGCTGCACTTGTGTTAGATGGTGGTAGAACTGTGCATAGTGGATTTAAGCTGCCAGTTCCCATTTTGGAAACATCAGTGTCAGATATTCGACCCAATTCCATACAAGCAAAAAAATTCAAACTAACTAAACTAATTATCATAGACGAGGCAACAATGATGTCATGTCATGTACTGCAATGTATTGACAGATTCTTAAAAGAAGTAATGGATAATAAGTTGCCATTTGGTGGAAAGGTGATGCTGTTAGGAGGCGATTTTAGGCAAACATTACCTGTTGTGCCACACGGAAATAGAACAGAGATCATTGAAACATGTATCAAGACCAGTAAACTGTGGCAAATATTTACACATCTCAAATTAGAATTAAATATGAGATCTGAAGGCCAAAATGAATTCAATGACTGGCTCATTAAAATCGGAGATGGAAAACATCCAGAAATACAGCATTTACCAAATGATACCATTGAAATTCCATCAGAAATGGTTGGCAATTAATCACTCATATCAGCCATATTTCTAAACACTCTTAATAATGAGGATTACACAGACATTGCAAACAAAGTAATATTAACATCAAAAAATATCGATGCCTTGAATGTAAATAACAAAATTTTAAAATACATCAATGCACCACAAAAGAATTATTACAGTGCAGATTCTATTCTGTCAGATGATAAAGACAGTGAATCGAATTTTACTATCAAATTTATTAATTCGTTAACAACATCTGGAATGCCCCCACATATTTTACAATTGAAAAAAGGCGCAATTGTTATGTTATTGCGAAATATGAATACAAAAAAAGGACTTTGTAATGGGACCCGATTAATTGTGCATGAGTTAAAAGATCATTTTATACATGCAAAAATTATAACTGGTACCCATAAAGGTGAATGAGTTTTATACCAAGAATTGATTTAGCTCCAAGTGAGAGTGGTTTGCCCTTTGTCCTTCAACAGAGACAATTTCCAGTTATAATGGCATTTGCTATGACCATCAATAAATCCCAAGGACAAACTTTTAAGTCAGTTGGGATTTTTTTAAAGGAACCAGTTTTTGCACATATACAACTCTATGTGGCTTTTTCAAGGTGCACTAATCCAAAAGAAATTAAAGTGCATGTTGAAGAAAAGGAAACTCAAGGTCATTTATTGGACAATTGTCTACATTGTCTACTATGAGGTGTTGGAAAGATAGAGGACAATGGTTTCATTTTAATGCCAACATTTTATGGGACTCAATATGATTGCACAAAAAATTTTTTCACGTAAAACATCCAAAGAATGGCCAAAAAAACATAGAGAACAGTGGTTTGACTTCCATGACAAAATTTAAGTACTCTGGGACTCTTTAAATACGGGAACACTATTTCACTTATGAAAATTGATGTGATATTTGCAGAATGGACAAACTGGAGAAAAAAAAACAACAGTAAAACAATCTTAAACAGATTGGAATGGGTTCAAAGTTTTATATTTACATGATTGGCCCCACAAAACAATTAACTGACTTTTTCAGGTTTATAAGAGTTAAATGTTATTGTTTGATGTTAAAATTTCAGATGTTAAATATGTGTTTTTGGAATTTTGAAAAAAGTTTGGTAAATATATATGTGGTATAGTCAAATATGTATTGTTAGTATAAAGTTTAACTATTTTAAGAATAATTGGAAATGTATTATTTAAAGACAAAGTATTGATTCAGGGAGAAATCCGATCGCCAGTTAATGGGGTCAGGAAGGAATTAATTTTTTTCCCTCTTTGATACAATTGGACAAGTTTCAATAGAGGATTTTTATTGTTTGCCTTCCTCTGGATTCAATGCTAATTTAGTTTAACAAGAGTTTAACAAATATGTTACAAATGATAAAAAGCATGTTATTGTAAAAATATTTACTTACTCGAAGTTAATAGAGTCTGCAGTTACTCAGTGATAAATATGTATTGAAAAGTGTTAGTATTGTTAACAAAATGGTGAACAAATGTTTCATATACAAGTTGCATGTTACAAAGTTTAATGTTTGTGAAATATAAGTTGAAAGTTAAAAAAATAAAAAGTTAAAAAAAATAATGTGTTTTAATTTTTAGAAAAAAAAAAGGGACAAATGTAGGTGACTCATTTTGTGTTGCAAACAAATTTTACAACATTTAATTTTTATTGACGTCATTTTTTGACGGGCAAGTCGCTAGTATATATATATATATATATATACAAGCGACTTGCCCGTCAAAAGATGACGGTCAATAAAATGTTAATGCTGTGATAACTGTTTGCCATACAATATGAGGCTCTGACATTCTTAACCTTTTTTTTATCTACAAAGAAATACAAACTTTTGAATAAAACTTTATTTTTTTATTTTTTTATCTTTCAACTTGTATTTCACCAACAGGTAAAGAACTTTTCTTTTTCAATATTAACTCTTTTAATTGTCAAATATGGAATAACAATATAACAATGTCTGAAGTTTTCACGAATACATATTGTAAGACATAACATAAAAGTTTGTAACATGCAACTTGTATTTTAAACAATCTTGAAACATTTTTTTTAACAATACTAACATTTTGAATTGATAGTTATCCATGAATAACAGACGACTATGTAAACTTTCTGTAAATAACTATTTTTAACAATGACATGCTTTGTAACATTAATTTTTTTAAACACTTGTTAAACTAAATTGCATTAAATCCAGAGGAATTCAAACAATAAAAAACCTCTTTGAAACTTGGCCAATTGTATCAAAGAGGGAAAAAAATGTATTCCTTCCTGACCCCATTAACTGACGATTGGATTACTCCCTGAATCAATATTCTCTATTTAATGATACAACACAATGTATTAATAAATGGTGAAACTTGTAGTAACATAAATCCTTGACTATATACAATATACAATTAACCAAATTTCCACAACTTTGAAAATACAATGTTAACATGTGAAATAGTAACACAAAACAATAACATTTAACGTTCAAGTTAAAGAAAATGCCACCAAATTGTTTTGTGGGGCTAATCATGTAAAAAGGTTTACTTCTAACACATTCCAATCTGTATAACCACTGCTTACTGTTGTTTTTCTTTTTTTTGTTCTTGTACTTTGTGCAAATGGGACATAGAGTTTCCTAAGTGAAATAGAGGTCCCCTATTTAAAGAGTCTCAGTGAGCTCAAATGTTGTCCTGGAAGTAAAACCACTGTTCTCTATGTTTTTTTTTATTTTATGGAGTTTCTTATTGAAATAGTGGTCCTCTAAAATCAGTCCGAGTAACATAAAATGTTGTCGTCGAAATGAAACCACTGTCCTCTATATTTACAGCACCTCATAGTACACAATGTTTTTGGTAAAAACGCATCCATCTTCCAATAAATCACCATGACTTGGGTTTTCTTCAACATTTACTTTAATTTCCTGGATTATTGCATCTTGAAAATGCAACATACAGTTGACCATGTGCCAACACAGGTTCCTTCAAAAAAATACCAACAGACTTAAAAGTTTGTCCTTGGGATTTATTGATGGTCATTGCAAATGCAATGATAATTGGAAATAGTCTCCTTAGAAGGACAATAGGCAAACCACTCTCACTTGGAGCCAAATCAATTCTCGGTATAGGAACTGGTTCGCCTTTATGGGTACGACTCATAATTTCTGCATGTATAAAATGATCCGTTAAATCCTTCACAATTAATCTGGTCCAATTGCAAAGACATTTTTTGGGATTCGTATTTCTCAAAAATAGGACAATTGCCCCTTTTTTAAGTTGCAAAACATGTGGTGGCATTCCAGAGGGAGTTAAAGAATTAATAAATTCCATAGTAAAGTTTGCTTCACTATCCTTGTCATCAGCCAGAACAGAATCTGCACTGTAATAGTTTTTTTGGGGTGCATTGATTAATTTTAATATTTTGTTGTTTAAATTCAAGGCATCTATATTTTTGGATGTCAATATGACTTTGCTTGCAATGTCTGAGTAATCCTCGTTTTTGATGATATTGAGGAAGATTGTCAAAATTAGTAGTTCTTTTTAAATCATTTCTGGTGGAATTTGTACAGCATCATAAGGTAAATTATTTATTTTTGGCTGTTTTCCTTCTCTGATCTGAATGAGCCAATCATTGAATTGATTTTGGCCTTCAGATCTCATATTTATTTCTAATTTAAAGTGTGTAAATATTTTCCATAGCTTACTTCTTTTTATACACATTTCGACAATGTCAGTCCGATTGCAATGTGGCACCACACGTGATGTTTGCCTGAAATCTCCTCCAAACAACATCACCTTTCCACCAAATGGCAAATCATTAGCCATAACTTATTTTAATAATCAATCAATACATTGCAGGGCATGACATTACATCATAGTTGCCTCATCTATTATAATTGATTTACTCTTGTGCAATTTTTTTGCTTGTAATGAATTCATTTGAATATCCGACACTGATGTATCCAGAATGGGAACTGGCAGTTTAAATCCACTATGCACAGTTCTACCACCTTCTAACATAAGTGCAGCAATTCCATTGGTTGCAAATGGCAGTGCTATTTGACACTGTGCTCGAATGCAACTCATCAACAAATTACATAGATATGTTTTTCCTGATCCACCAGGGCCATCCAGATAGAAATAAAGCTCTTTGAGCATGTCATCTTCTATTGCATTTGTGATGGTGTTAAATGCTTCCAATTGCAATGTATTTAAAGTTCCAATTTTTTCTTGTGTTTTTTGGTATTCAATATCAGTGTCATACTCATCAAAGGTAATTTCATCTATAATTCCTGGATAAGGCAGATTAAGATTGGCACAATTTAATCCATGACAAAGAAATGTTTCAAGTACTTCCATTAATGCTTTCAATTGTGCAATGGTCTCATTGTAATGTTTCAAGAAATCTTCACACATATGTAATTTAAATGTTTCCCACAAAGTTAATGCATCTGGTACATTGCAAAAGATACAAATGAAAGCAAATTGTTATCTCATTTGATTTGGCATTTGACATAGTGCTGCTTCCTAGAGGCATCTCTCCTATTCTGTATCATCTGCCAGAAAGTTTTGATGTCTTGCAGCTAACTGGAAAGTATTATAAACTATATCAAATAGTAAATGTTCATAAATTTGTGCACCGGGATCATGTAAAAGAAGTAATCTTAAACTGTAACATTCAATGTGTCGTGGACTGACAGTATATATTCTTGGAATATTTTTATAATTATGTTTGTTTCGTTGCCTCCATTCACCATTTACGAATACATAGTGATTTGGAATGTCAATGTATAAAAATTGTCTGGCCTGATTGTCGTGACAATTTAATTGAAACCAAGCAGTAAGCGTTGTTGCTCTATGTTCACTTCGTGCTAAATCATTTCTTTCATTGCCTGCAGTGAAGCAAACAAATTAACTTTGTGGCAAATGGACAGCTAATCGATACACAGCATGTGACCGATCATGCATCTCAAATTTGAGAAGACGCCACATTGCTTCTGGAGCACTTACATAGCGAGCATCTACATAAGATGAAAGTTCGTCATGTAAGATTGTATTGTCTTTTTTTATTTTGTGCACCTTGCACAACAACAGTTGCTGCATCATATCCTTTATATATATATATATATATATATATATATATATATATATATATATATATATATATATTTATATATATTTATACACATATTTGATGGATTTGATAGAAGTGCAAGCTTCCACATTGATATGTGCATTGTACTTCATCAGCAAATGTGGATTGTATGGAACCACATATCTATTATCAACCTTTTGGCCACGGATAATAGCTGTTTGTCCTTCTCTTCTTTTATACAAAGGGTATCCATCACAATTAACATAAGTCTGCATTTGAAATTGTTTTGGAAACTCTTTTATGCATTTTTTCTTTCCCATTCATGGTGAATTTGGATTGATCTCTCCACATTTACCATGTATTATTCTATGGATTACAATCTCATAAAGTTTAGAATGTTTCTCTGGATGTTTCAGTTCAGCAGTAATTATTGAATCCACTCTGTCTGCTGTATTCAATTTATCTTTTTCTTGCAAGATTAAAAGTATGTGTGCATGTGGCAAGCCTCTTCTTTTAAATTCAATAGTATAAACAAAAGCCACACATTTTCCAAATAAGTCTGCTTTAGTTAGATCATGAATTAAAGAATTGAGTTTTATTTTGAATACTCTTGCCATCAAATCTGGTCGGTCAGAAGTAGTTTGTCCAAGCAGTGAATTTTCTTTGATCACTGGCCATTGTGGATTACATGTAAATGTAATGAATAAATCTGTTTTTCAAAATTTAGTGACAATAGCCATGGCATCATTGTATCTTTCTCGCATATTGCGAGGAGATCCTTGAAAAGAGGATGGCAAAATCATTGCTTGTCCAGCAGGAATGTCTCTGTTTACAGCCAATTCAGCGACATAATCCATCAATCCACAATATTGTTCTACTCAAAGCTTGTTTTGTTGAAATTTGACAAAATTTAGATTATTTGCTTCGACTTCTAGATAGGAATCAATAATCTATTGTTGTGTGAGTTTACCCCCACATAAAATAGGATTATAATGTTCCCGAACAGCAGTTTGTGCCACTTTATATACCAGCATGGAAATATTGTTTCTAACACAAACTTTACTATCGGGATAACTTTGCAACTGTAATTTTGGTTGCCAGCCTGACTCCCCATTTGGAAAGAAAATGGAATATGTCATAGGATCCAAATTACTGCTTAAAATATTTATGTTCACAAAAGGTTGTTCTTGATTGCGTGGAGATATTTTAATATCCCGCTCAAATGGTGATTCCCCATCATCAGTTTTAAATACCATGGCAACCTCATTTGCTGTTGGTAAATTATACCGTCTTTGATCAGTACAGCGATCTCTTTTGAGAACCATATTTACTCTTGGCATTGGCAATTGATGTCTTTGCGCATGTGCCAGTTGTTCTTTTTTAACCTCTAATTTTTTGTATGCTTTACTAAATTGGTTGTTGGCCATAATGTTATCAAGCTATTCATAGACTATGGGTAAGCATGGTTTATTTTCAGGAAGCATCATGCGTTGTTCAACTGGTTCCATTTTATCAAGGACATATAACTGTGCAAATTTCCTTTGTTCTCCTGAGTCTGAGTGTAAATGTGAAGTCCGGTGGTATATTTGTCTTTGGACTTTAAAACAGTAAGGATCATGTCCTGGAACATTTTCGGCTAATGTTGAACCCATTGAAGCAAATGAAATTGCGCTGTTATAAGACTGAATGTTTTTCTTAAAATTGGTGTAATTTGGAAATATAGGATAACTCATGATACTTTTTAAATATTCTGTAAATGTGTGTCTTTCTGGAAGTCTTACTTTTGTGACAGCAACTAATAAACTCTCCATCAGTTGGTCTTTCTTTCAGAAAATGATAGGCCCCACAAAATTGACAAACCACATTTATTAATCCACAATAATGAGTGTCTACTGTTAGTGCTCTAAATAAAGGACTCTAATGACCTTCCTCAATATAGATTTCAGTTGAACTTTCTCTATCAAAATTGGTGTCAGGAGGCAAAATAGGGTCATTCGAGAATGTTTTACAGACATTTTTTTGTTTTGTTTACTTTTTATTTTCTTTGAATCTCCAGCAGACTCATTCTGTCGATCGTCTCTTAAACGTTGTGAAGTCTCAGGGGTCTGTGCATCTCTCCATCTCTGCTTCCTTTCCCTTGTCATTCTTCTTTTATATTCTTTCTTATCTTCTGCATTGTCCGCCATTGTAATCTGTTATTGGAAATAGATTTGTAAGAATTGCATTTGTTTTATTATACATATTTTTTTAACCTGTCATATATTTCTTAAAAATGTAATGGTAATCTGTCTCTGTCTGTCTCTCTGGGAGTCTGTGTGTCTGTGTGTGTCTGTGTGTCTGTATCTGAGTGTTTGTCTGTGTGTGTGTCTGTGTTTGTCTGTGTGTGTGTGTATCTCTATGTGTGTGTGTGTGTGTATCTGTGTGTGTGTGTGTGTATCTATGTGTGTATCTGTGTGTGTGTATGTCTTTGTGTGTGTGTGTGAATCTCTATGTGTGTGTATCTCTGTGTGTGTATCTCTATGTGTGTATGTGTGTCTCTCTCTGTGTCTGTGTGTATCTCTGTGTTTGTGTATGTATCTCTGTGTGTGTGTATCTCTATGTGTGTGTGTGTATCTCTATGTGTGTGTGTGTGTGTCTGTGTGTATCTCTATGTGTGTGTGTGTATGTGTGTCCGTGTGTATCTCTCTGTGTGTGTGTATCTCTGTGTATGTGTCTATCTCTCTTTGTGTGTTTCTGTGTGTGTGTGTGTGTGTATCTCTGTGTATGTGTGTATCTCTGTGTGTGTGTGTCTGTGTGTGTGTGCCTCTGTGTGTGTCTCTGTGTGTATCTGTGTGTGTGTCTGTGTCTGTGTGTGTCTATGTGTGTGTGTGTGTCTGTGTGTCTGTGTGTGTCTATGTGTGTGTGTGTATCTCTTTGTGTGTGTGTCTGTGTGTCTCTGTGTGTGTGTGTGTCTCTGTGTGTGTGTGTCTCTGAGTGTCTGTCTCTCTCTATGTGTCTGTCTCTCTTTATGTGTGTGTCTGTGTGTGTGCCTCTCTCTGTCTGTCTGTCTCTCTGTCTGTCTTTCTGTCTGTCTGTCTTTCTGTCTGTCTGTCTCTCTGTGTGTGTGTCTCTCTCTCTATATATATATATATATACAGTATATATATATATATATATATATATATATACTTAAAATAATTAAGCAATATCTGTCATTAATGGGCTCCAAAAAATACTTAATCCTATATTTTAATAAAGTTTGTCATCACGAAATCATATACCTGTGAAGTAGATGTTCTATAATGTAAAATCCTGCAGAGGCGTCTCTTGTGTTCACGCAGATGGAGATGTGAGAAATCTGTGAAAAGATGAAAAAATCATATTTAATTGTTTGTTTAAATGAATGTATTAAATAACATTGCTCAACGCAAATAAAATACTTAATTCTATATTCCTAAAGAATGTCATCAAAAAATCATATACCTGTGAATTTGATGTTCTATAATGTTAATTCCTGCAGAGGCGACTCCTGTGTTCAGACAGGGGAAGAAGTGAGAAATCTGTCAAAAGATGTAAAAATCATATTTAATTTTTTGTTTGAATGAATATATGAATCATTGAAAGTACTTGTTGTCCTTGTCATACACGCATCTACTAAAATAAATGTAAATATTGAAAAATGATATACCTGTGAAGGTGACCTGATTGCAGATCAAATGCTGCAAACGCCCCTCTGTGTAGTCAAATGCCCAGATGATCAAACTTTGAAATAAAATAAAAAGCATTGTTAATGTTTGTATGATGTTTAATTGGCATAGATGCAAAATATAAGTAAATGCACTATAAAATGTAAGAAAGTGATGTAAATATTTAAGCGGTTTGAGGATCCTATTCCTTTGTCACATTGAGAAGAAACAGATAAATATGATTACACTGTAAAATCTACCTATTTTGTGATACATTTTAGCACATTTAATTTTGAAATGTTTAAAATAAATGACTAATTAAATAATTAATCATGAACATTAATAATTAAGCAACAACACACGAAAAATAATTGCATTAATAATGAAGGCGGAAAACATAAATATAACAGCAATGTAATAATTAAGCAGCAACACTAAAATGTAAGTGCAGTGCAAAATGTACATATTTTCCTGCATTTTCCCCCAAAAAATTGTTGTATGAATGATCAATGAAGTAATTAATGAACATTAATAGTTGAGCAGCAACCATGAAATGTATGTCCACTGTGAAATATACATCTTTTTTTATATTTTTTTGACTAAATTTGTTATTATGATTAATTAATAATTAATTAATGAACATTATTAATCTGGATGATTAATAAAGTAATAAATGAACATTAATAGTTGAGCATGAACCCCAAAAAGTCCAGTGATAAATATACATATTTTATAATCTATTTTTTATTAACTTTCTTATTATGACTTATTAGTTATTAATTAATGAATGAGCATTAGTAATTAATCAATTACTAAATATATTATAAAGAGTTAATCAATAATGTAATCATAAAGTAAACGTAGTGACAATTTTTATAAAAAAAATAAATAATTAATAATTAATAAATTAATGACTATTAAATATTAATTAATAAACATATTTGAAAGGGTTAATGGTTATTATCTTAATAAAGTACAGGTATTGCAAAATGTGATAATGTTTTTTTTTAATTAATATATTTTTTTAAATTAATAAATAATTAATTAATATACTTTACCTATTTTTAATACATATCCAGCGATAAAAATCCGGAACAGCTAACAATCTCTTTTGATTTTCCGTCAGTTGAAAATATCCAGTGAGACTGTTATCACCTGAGGAGAAAGTGTCAGCAGTGTGGCTAGTGTACCCTATATATAGACTGCGTGCGTGAGCCAGAACCGTTAGTTTAGGCGGGAAAGCTGCTATTTGAAATGCGTGATTGTGGTAAAATGGCAGCGATATTGTATGTGTTACAGGCGGCAGAAGAATTTTCCATCTTTATTAACAGTCCATTGTAGTACCTCGTATGTGCCTTGTCAAAGTGCTATGTGTCTGGCTATGTTTTGCGTGCTTCACGGTCGTGTAGCCTTGCAGTTCTTGCGAGCTCGCTTTGTGGAGCTTCCAATGTCGTCTGCAATGAGCCAACGGCTCATTGCAGGCTGCATTTGTGGAGGTGGAGGGTCTACAGCGCCTTACTCGATGTAACAAACAACCCCCCCCCAAAAAAAATGAAAATGAGGCTACACGACCCTGAAGTGCAGAAAACACTGACAAGTACGTACCACTGTTAATTATGACCTGCAAAACTTATAAAAAAAAATATGATGTCGCAAAAATACAAAGTTAATGGACGAAATGCGTACATTCAACATTCAAAAACAACAAAAACACTACAAAATACAAAACAAACATTAAAAAAATATCCAACACAGCATGGGGGGGACAGCCACTACATCTGCCAGTGAGGTTGCACGCTAATTAAAGTCGAATTTAAGGAGTTTCGGAAATTGAAAATAGGCTAGGCAGAAAAAAAAAATGGCGGTCGAAAAAAATTAAAACGCGACTACACGACCCCAAATTGTGCAAAATACAGCCAGGCACGTACAACTTTTGCCAGGGATGTACGAGGTACAAAAATACACAGGAAGCACGGAGAATGCTCGCGAGCAGCGTAGCACATAGACAAATGACGCCAGTTTACAACACTAACTTACAACTAATAACATTATACATCTAAAATGGCGCTTTAGACAACTAAACCAACGGTTTGCCCTCGCGCACGCAGCCTATTTCTAATGCACAGTTGGGACATTGATGACAGCTTCTCCTCAGGGCAGCAACAGTCCAACTGCATATTGTATGCTGTAGGAAAATAAAAAGAGATACTTAGCTCTTCAGGCTATTCATTGCTGGCTATATCAGTTACAAATAGGTAAAGTATATTAATTTATTAAGTAAATAATTAATTAATTATTCTTGAAAAAACTAGACATATATATCTGTCTTTGTGATGAGAGCCAAAGGCGCTCAGATGAGCAAAAGTAAACGAGAGGAGAGGCTTGCTGTGAGCGCCGAAGGCGCTCAGTGCGAGGCTTGCAATGAACGCCAAAGGTCCTCAGAGTAGAAAAAGCTTTACATTGTGTGTCAAACAGCATTGCCATGGCTTAAAATGTTATTGCCCTATCATTTTTGACGGGCAAGTTGCTAGTATATATATATATATATATATATATATATATATATAAAACGTGTGTGTGTATTTGTGTACTGAGTGAGTTGATATGGAGTACCCATTGCAAATATATATACATATATACATATATATATATATATCACATATAATAGTTGTGGTAATTGCGAGTTGTCATCATGCAATGTTAAAATTTACGGGCTGCACAACCACAACTCGCAATTGCCACAACTATGAGTCCTGCGATAAGAGAGAGGGGGAGGCTTGCAACACTGGCCTCTCCAGGAACCCCCCCCCCCCCTCTCCGGATGCCCTCAGCCTTACTGCTATATCCTCTTCTGGCCTTCTTAAGTTCACCCTGTCTCTCTGTGCCTGTGTGTCCTTCTGCAGAGGCAGGGAAGCCTGCGTGGTGACGTCACCATTCGGACCATTCGGCAGAAGGACGCGCATGTGCAGAGAGACAGGATGAACAAAAGAAGACCAGAAGAGGATATAGCAGTAAGGCTGAGGGGAGGGAGGGGGAAGAGACACAGGGGAGAGGGGGGAAAAGAGACACGGGGGTAGAGACACAGGGGTGGGAAAGGGAGAAAGGAGACACAGGGAGGGGAAAGGAAACACAGGGGAGGGAGAGGGGGAAAGACACAGGGGAGGGAGAGAGGGGGCACAGAGACACTGGGGAGGGAGAGAGGGTGCAAGGAGAGATTGGGGAGGGAGAGATGGGGCAAGGAGAGACTGGGGAGGGAGAGAGGGGAACGAGACACTGGGGAGGGAGAGGGAAAAAGAGACACAGACGTTAGAGAGCTTGTCTGTAACGCTCGCAAAGTTACGGGCTTCCGCATGCGCACAACTCATGCCACTGCCTGCAATAAGGGGCAAAGCCGCTCATTGCGTGGCCCTCGATTAGTGCCAAAGGCACTCATCGTGAAGCCTGTAAGTAGAGGGGGTAGATGCTCACAATGAGCGCCAAATTAGCTCATTGCGAGGCCCAATAGTCCCGGGCTTAAGCATGTGCATAGCGCATGCCGCAGCCTGCAATGAGCGCCAAGGGCTCTCATTGCGAGGCCTGTAAAGTAGAGTGGGGGAGAGGCTCACATTGTGTGGCAAACAACAGCATTGCGATGCTTAACATGTTTATGTTGTCATTTTTGACGGGCAAGTCGCTAGTATATATATATATAACGTGTATGTATGTATATATATATATATATATATATATATATATATATATATATATATATATATATAACGTGTGTGTGCTGAGTGAGTTGATAAGGGGGCCAGAGCGCAATTTTTTTTTATTGCCGCCATACACTTTTGCTCACATACTTCTTAGGCAAGGACTAATGTGATATGGGTTTGCTGTATACCGTTTATTGGAGCTCCCATATTTGACCTTGTCATGTGAACTGAAACTATCACTTTTACCATCATGAGCCACAAAAAATCAGCTGATCTTACTTTCTCTCCAGTCTATCACCTGTCTTAAGCTTTGGAAACTGATTCAGGCCTTGATAGAAGCTGCCAGGTTGTGTCAGTGGATCAAATATCTACTATTCTTCTTCAGCTAACTGGACCTGACTCCTAGTTCAAGCGCTGGTCTTTCACCTTTACCTCTTTCCTGTGGGTCTACCTCCTGTTTGGCAACCACAAGCAATGCAATATTTTACTCATATTATAACTAATTAGTTTTTTTGCAAGACAAATATATATTGTTTTTTAATATTTTATAATATGCAATTTGTTCTGGTTTTCTTGCAATCTTTTATATACACTGGGAGTAAGAAATGATAGTCATGTTTGCAACAACACATTTCATAATTGCATTCAAATACAGTCTTGATAGACTTAATTTTAAAGACACAGTACCTTACAAATATTACTCTTTAAACTTCAATAAGGTGTAATATGAAACATTCCATTTTGAAGGGAAAATGAAGATTAGACACTGAACTGAACCTGCTCAAAAGACATGACTAGAATAAACAAAATGATAAATAATAGTACAGTGGATATATAAAGTCTGCACACCCCTGTTAAAATGTCAGGTTTCTGTGCTGTAAAAAAATGAGACAAAGATAAATCATTTCAGAACTTTTTCCACCTTTAATGTGACCTATAAACTGTACAACTCAATTGAAAAACAAACTGAAATCTTTTAGGTGGAGGGAAGAAAAATACAAAATAAAAATAATGTGGTTGCATATGTCTGCACACCCTCTTATAACTGGGGATGTAGCTGTGTTCAGAAAACTGTGAAAAATTGTGTTAAATAGGAGTCAGCATACACCTGTTATCATTTAAAGTGCCTCTGATTACCCCAAATAAAGTTTAGCTCCTCTAGTTGGTCTTTCCTGAAATTTTCTTAGTCGCATCCCACAGCAAAAGCCATGGTCCACAGAGAGCTTCCAAAGCATAAGAGGGATCATTGTTAAAAGGTATCAGTCAGGAGAAGAGTACAAAATAAGAAGGCATTAGATATACCATGGAACACAGTGAAGACAGTCATCATCAAGTGGAAAAAATATGGCACAACAGAAAGGCTCTTATTTGAAAATGATAAAGAAAAGGATATTATTCCTGATTAATAATTATCAGATTAAGCCTAAACAAACTCCTAAAAACAGTTCTGCTTCCAAAAACAGTTGTCAGAAACAACAGTGACATTAACAAGAACTGGAGCTCCCTCCAAAATTGATGAAAAGACAAGAAGAAAACAGGTCTGGGAGGATACCAAGAGGCCTACAGCAACATTAAAGGAGCTGCAGGAATATCTGGCAAGTACTGGCTGTGTGGTACATGTGACAACAATATCCCGTATTCTTCATATGTCTGGGCTATGGGGTAGAGTCGCAAGACGAAAGCCTTTTCTTACAAAGAAAAACATCCAAGCTAGGCTACATTTTGCAAAAACACATCTGAAGTCTCCCAAAAGCATGTGGGAAAAGGTGTTATGGTCTGATGAAACCAAGGTTGAACTTTTTGGCAATAATTCCAAAAGATATGTTTGGCGCAAAAACAACACTGCACATCACCAAAAGAACACCATACCCACAGTGAAGCATGGTGGTGGTAGCATCATGCTTTGGCTCTGTTTTTCTTCAGCTGGAACTGGGGCCTTAGTTAAGTTAGAGGGAATTATGAACAGTTCCAAATACCAGTCAATATTGGCACGAAACCTTCAGGCTTCTGCTAGAAAGCTGAACATGAAGAGGAACTTCATCTTTCAGCATGACAACGACCCAAAGCATATATTCAAATCAACAAAGGAATGGCTTCACCAGAAGAAGATTAAAGTTTTGGAATGGTCCAGCCAGAGCCCAGACCTGAATCCGGTTGAAAATCTGTGGGGTGATCTGAAGAGGGCTGTCCACAGGTTTGGAGTGTTTTTGCAAAGAAGATTGGGCAAATCTTGCCAAGTCAAAATGTGCCCTGCTGATAGACTCATACCCAAAAAGACTGAGTGCTGTAATAAAATCAAAAAGTTCTTCAACAAAGTATTAGTTTAAGGGTGTACATACTTATGCAACCATGTTATTTTATTTTTATTTTTTTCTTCCCTCTACCTAAAATATTTTAGTTTGTTTTTCAATTGAGTTGTACAGTTTATAGGTCACATTACAGGTGGAAAAAGTTCTGAAATGATTTATCTTTGTCTTATTTTTTTACAGCACAGAAATCTGACCTTTTAACAGGGGTGTGTAGACTTTTTATATCCACTGTATGGGCCTCATTCTATTAGCGGCCGCAGCCGTTGCGGGGCCGCAAGGACCGGCCGCAAGCTATTCGGCTATTCTATTCCCTTACGGCCGGGGGCTCCGGCAGGCTTGCGGCCGGCGCCTTGCGGCCGCTCGCGCCGGAGGAAAGCCTTTGATCTAAAACGGCCGCAAGGAAATCGGCCGTAAGAAAGCCCCGGTTGCTATTCAATTGCTACGGGAAACCTCTCTGCAAGGCTAAAAGCGAGCCGCAGCTTACTTGCAGCAAACAGGTCCCGCTAGCACCAATTAAGCACATAATAAAGCCCAAATAAAGCCATCCTGCACTCTGATGAGACAATAAAGTGATTGTAGGTGTTAGCAAAAATAGCACAACATTCCCCTATACTCAAATCTGCAATTTTTGTATTTTCAAATTCTTGTCAAATATCCGTGGACAAAGTCCCGAGGGCTTGGAGCACCTCAGACCCGCAAAGGCTGCGGGATTAGCCTCCGTCAAGTCCGTAAATGGGTAAAATAGACCTACGGGTCGTAAAGGGCTAACTTACAAGTCGTAGCATAGAAAAGCCATCCTGTACTTTTATTAAAAGTGAAAGTGATGTTTGGTTTCAGAATTAATAGCTCAACATTCCCCTACTCTCAAATGTGCAAATAAAGATATTTAACTTCATCTATCATGCAAGCCCGCACGGGTTTGAATAACGAGCTACGGGCTTGGAGGGCACTCATCCGCCAAACCCGTACGTGCTTCACTAAGAAGCTACGGCCAAGTCTCAAGCCCGTAATCCTAAAATCAAACCTGAAATCAATTAACCAATAGGAAGATGACAATCAAGGGCACAAATAGTTTAAAAGGGAGTGAAATTCTGTAATCTGTGACTGTGTTGTATGCTGTGCAAGTGGACACACAGGTCTTGGAGTTGGAGGTTTTGTGAGAGCAAGAGAGATAGAGGAGGAGAGATGGAGGGAGAAGGCAGTGAAGGGAGAGGTCAGGGAGAGCAGGGCCCCCAGCCACAGGCTGGCCAGCAAGCTGCTGCTGCACGCAAAAGGGCAGCAAACTTTACCAGCCAGGAGATCAAAACACTGGTTAGAGGAGTGCAAGCCCGACACTCCATCCTAACCGGTGGGAGTGAAGTGAGGCCCAGGCAGAGGACAGATGCCTGGAAGGAGATTGCGGCTGAGGTCTCCTCGCTGGGGTATGCGAATCGTACCTGGCAGTCTGTCCAGCACCGGTTCCAAGACTGCCGCATCGATGTAAAAAAGAAGATGGCCGATGAGGCCAAAGCAGCACGTGGAACCGGTGGTGGGCCGCCACAAACCTTCACATACCCCGGTTGGGAGGCCACAGTCCGCGACATGATCCGGCCAGCGTCAGTCGTGGGCCTCCCTAGCCTGGTGGACTCCGGTCGGCCTGAAACCCTGCAATGTGAGTACCATGTACACCGTAACACCCTCATATGTACGCACATGTACCCCACACAGATAGATAACTGACGTTGAATTGCACTGTAAGATATCTGGTTGTGACTACAGATATATGAGGCTGCGAAAATCATGTAAATCCAGTGTAAAGAAATCTACTTGTCAGAATTGTTATCAATGAAATATATGTCCAATACCTCCTCCCACAACTGATTATGATACCGTTTTGCAAATCTATTGATGTTACTGTTATGTTTGCTGTTGGTTCCCAGTGCATATAAAGCATACATGACAACTCTATTGCAATTGATTTTTTATTGTCATGAGTTCCCCTGTCACACTCTACTCCATGTTAAACTGGCCCATCCATAGCTGTTTGGCTTAACCCTCCTACTGCTTAGAATTCATGTACATTTTGAAACTAGGTATAACGGATGTATCCTGTTTTATGTGGGCATTTCAGTATGTGCTGGAAGAGTGCCGCCGCCGACTCTAGGGATGCGGCTGCGCTTGCGTCCCCATGTAGCCGTCAAAAATAGTTGGTACACCCAAAGCCCGTAACCCTCTAACCCTAACCCCCTAAACACCACTTTCTAACTCTAACCCATCCCCCCTAACTGTAGCCAGAACCTGAAACCCATAACCACTTACCTGGCCTGCTGGGCTGGCGTAGCTAGAGTCGTTGGTGGGGCACTTCCAGAGATGCGCACATATGCGCACATACAACAGGATAGGTCCGGTCTAGCTGGTACATCACCATGAGAGTACATGTATGGATGTGCACACTGCAGCATATGCGGATACAGACTCTGATGGACTGTAAGTTTGTGTTGTGTAACAGCATAATCTGGACCATGTTACATTAACATGTTAACTCACATTGCTGAGGATTGGTCACAGATTGGTCTGTCTCACACACTGGCCAACAGATTCAGATGAGCACGTGTTCTAATTAACTGCAGTTGGCACACCGCACCAGCATTACATATAGCCATGGGCCCTTTCCTGTTATCTGACCGTGACTGCTGGTAGCAGCAGTGAGCAGCCTCTACATGTCACAGCATTTTCCTGGAGATTATATAATCATGCAGATTTAGTGGGTTATGGTGTTGTTAAGGTAAGGGGTTCGGATAAGTGTGAGGGCTAGTGCTTTTGGGCTTCTGTGTAAGTTGAAAATGATGTATATAACAGTGGCAGCGCCATCTATCAGCCCCTTGGTCCAACTGCTGCTGCCAGTAGTCGGTGTCACATAACAGGAAAGATCCCAGCCAGGATCCACAATACTAATGATGCAAATCAATTTTGATTGGCGTCAAACATTCACAGCCAATTACAAGTCACTCTGATCTCAGAGATATGGAAACAACAATACTCAAATCAAAATCTTGTCTCATTTCAGTACCAGCCAGGCGTCCCCTGCCTCCTCAGGGACCTGCAACATGTCAAGATGCAGGACCACCAGCAGCCACATCCCCTGCAGCAGGCCCATCGTACCAAAGCCCACCTGGGCCATCCACGAGGTGCCATCAATTGCCTCCAGCCAGGATAATGGTACCGCCTGGCTCCCAGCCAATGTGGGCTGGCCAAATGTTGGGCCACCCAATGTGGTCCCATTCCGGTTGTGCCCCCAATATGGCTTCACAAACAATGCTGCCCTGGAGCATGGGCCCCTGGCAGGGCATGTGGCCCCCGCAGGACCAGCAGGCCACTGTGGCCACTCCGGCCCAACAGGCCCCGCAGGCCCAGACAGCCGCTGTGGCCACTCAAGACCAACAGGCCCCGCAGGCCCAGACAGCCGCTGCGGCCACTCAAGACCAACAGGCCCCGCAGGCCCAGACAGCCGCTGCGGCCACTCAAGACCAACAGGCCCCGCAGGCCCAGACAGCCGCTGTGGCCACTCAAGACCAACAGGCCCCGCAGGCCCAGACAGCCGCTGTGGCCACTCAAGACCAACAGGCCCCGCAGGCCCAGACAGCCGCTGTGGCCACTCAAGACCAACAGGCCCCGCAGGCCCAGACAGCCGCTGTGGCCACTCAAGACCAACAGGCCCCGCAGGCCCAGACAGCCGCTGTGGCCACTCAAGACCAACAGGCCCCGCAGGCCCAGCCAGCCACTCCGGCCCCGCAGGCCCAGCAGGCGTCTCCCAGGCAGGACACACCAGTAAGCAGTGCCTCCACCCAGAGGACACAGTGGTCTGGGTTGCTGGCAGTTAGTCCTGCGCTGTCAGCGGCCCAGTGCCCGGATTTCCTGGCTCATCTCCAGCATGAGCGTGAGCAAAATCAACAGTTCATGCTGGAGATGAGACGCCATGATGCCAGGCAGCTCGAGGAGAGGAGAAGCAATAACGCCCGGAACTTCCAGGAGAGGAGACGCAACAATGCCCGGAACTTACAGGAGAGGAGACGCAACAATGCCTGGAACTTACAGGAGAGGAGACGCCATAATGACCAAGTCTTGGCTCAAATGACACTGCAAAATCAGCGGATGTTCCAGGAGGCGAGGCGTCATAATCAGTTAATGGAGGAGTACGCCCGAAGGCCTGAAATGGCCCGAGAAGGCCAGCACCAAGACCGGGCTACTCCTTCAAACTCGCCTCCGTCAACATCCCACACCCTGTCCCCAGCATCCAGGCCGGAAGAGCCTCCAAACACCCGAAGAGGTCGGGGCCGGCCTAGAGGACCATCTTCCAAAGGCCAGGAGAGCCAGGAAAAACCCAAGCGAAAGCGGAAATAGGTGAGAACATGTTCATGTTGCATATAGAAGCAATTGATGTCCCAGATCTATTGACGTTGAGGTGTTGCAGTCAATGCGTATATTGTTCTAATTGATGTCTTGTTCTTATCTCTTTAGGTTCCATTTTATTGATGTCCATGGATTTCTGCCTCCCGTTTTTTTGGTTGTAAATATTTGTGAAAGCAACATAAGATTAAACATTATGTATTGCTCACATTATCATTGTTTGTTTCGTTTGTACTGTACCATGATTGGTAAACACCACATGAATGCTACACACCAACGTTATTGGATTAGTACATACATCTTCCTTCAATATACCAGCCCTGTGTTAATGTAGGGTTGGGGTAACAGCCACTAGTGCAGCTGAGGGTGGAGGTAATATTCATGAGTTTGATTACAGTAACGGTGATGCATGATATTCATGTTCATGACACATGGATAGATTAATTCAGGGGAAATATCAAAAGTGAGTCCACCCCTAAGTGAAATTGGCGATTATTTTGTGTGGCCACCATTATTTTCCTGCACTGACTTAACCCTCATGGGGATGGAGTTCCCCAGAGTTTCACAGGTTGCCACTGGAGTCCTCTTACACTCCTTCATGATGATATCATGGAGCTGGTGGATGTTAGAGACCTTGCACTCCCTGTAATGGAGTTGGAACACGCAGTCCAATATCTCCGCTGGTATACGGTACAATATCCAAGAAGCACTACAGTCTCACCATTCCCAACCTGCAATATTTGCCCACACTCAATTGGGAGTCAAATGAATACGGACTTTATTTTGTTGGCCAGAAATATATATATACACATCTCTTCCCACAGGCAATACACACATCCCCCATAGTTGGCCACACAATACACATTGAGGGACAACAGGTGGGTCACACCTCCCGGAGACTACCTGGCTACTTTGATACAATCAGACATTGCTTAGATCATCCTTCTTTGTTATGTCTGATAATGAAAACACTTTATACAATAGACTTCCTTATCCTATGATGAGTCTCTGTACTAGGATTATCTATTATGCCAAGGTCTGCAATAGTCTGGGCTAAGATTTTGCCGAGCAGAAACCAACATACATACAGTATAACAGTATGATCATATTTTAACCATAACCATAAAACAGGGTAAAACAGTGATGGGTTCCGTTACACTCCACATCTTCCATTTGAGGAGTTCCCCACAGATGCTCAATAGGGTTTAGGTCTGGTGACCTACTTGGCCAGTTCATCAACTATTGACCTTCAGCTTCTTTAGCCAGGCAGTGGTCGGCTTGGAGGTGTGTTTGTTGTCGTTAGCATGTTGTAATACTGCCCTGCGGCCTGTTCTCCTATCTGAGGGATCATGCTCTTTCTCAGTTTGTCACAGTACATGTTGGCATTCATGGGTTCCCTCAAAGAACTGTAGCTCCTCAGTGCTGGCAGCATGCATGCAGGCCCAGACCAAACATATATGCATGTGTATAGATGTTTTTGCTAATATGTTGTGTGGCTTCCCACTATATGCATTTACCTAATTATGTCAGATGCTGCCTCCCCTCTCTCTGCATCACTGTTTTGGTTCAAAATGATGGGTTCATCTCATATCAATGTTTTTGTGTTCGTTGTGACTTATCCATTTATCTCTGGCACTGGGGAGCTACAGTCCATTGAGGGAACCATGAATGAAAACATGTACTGTGACATACTGAAGCAGAACATGATCCCCTCCCTTGGGAGACTGGGCTGCAGGGCAACATAACATAACGACCCTAAACACACCGCTAAGACGACACTGCCTTGCTAAAGAAGGTAAAGGTGATGGACTGGCCAAGCTTGTCGACAGACCAAAACCATATTGAGCATCTGTGGGGCATCCTCAAACTGACGGTGGGGGAGTGCAAGGTCTCTAGCATCAACCAGCTCTGATGTATCATTAAGGAGTGGAAGAGGACTCCAGTGGCAACCTGGGAAGCTCGGGTGAACTCCCTGGCCATGAGGGTTAATGCAGTTCTGGCAAATAATGGTGGCCACACATAATTGACATTTCATGTCAATTTTGACATTTCAAATTAAGGGTGTACTCACTTTTGGTGACAATGGTTTACACATTAATGGCTGGGTATTGAGTTATTGATGGGTCCGAAAAATTACTTTACATTGTAGCAGAGTGTCATTTCTTCAGTGTTGTCACATGAAAGGATGTACTAAAATGTTAACAACAATGTGACGGGTGTACTCACTTATGTTAGATACTGTGGCCCTCATTTAATTGCAATTTGGCCAATTGAATAGGGCTTGAAATAAGCACATAACATATATTCTCTGAAAAATGGTTGAGTTAGTAAACATCTCTACCAAATCAAGGTTTTCACTAACTAAAATCTGTTTGACACAATATATGTTCTGTGCTTATTTTGAGCCCCATTCAATTGGCAAAATCGCAATTGAATGAGGCCCTGTATGTTCACTATTAGGATGTGAGCCACTTACAGAAACCTGTCTCATTTGTCTGTTTCTGCGTCAGATAGATTGTTAATACCAACCTTCCCTTATGTTTGAAATCAGTAATGCAAACACACTGTGAGAATTCTATTGACACCCCTAACTGATGGTGCAGAGCACAGATGTGGAGTCTGAAGGTCCTTTTATTGATGTTCCGGAAATGCTATGGTATCAACATTGACGAGGCAGACACAAACAACATTGCAGATAAATCATATTTAATATTTAACGAAATTAACAAGGCAAGCTTGCCACAAAGCCACAGGTTGACTAATCAACACAGGTATGCAAAGGATCATGGTGGAGGGGGGTAGGATACAAAATCCAAGTAACACAGGGAAATAGGGATATGAGAGCAGAATGCAGGCATGGAAAATTACATGGATATGGATGATCAGGGGATGTACAGTATATCAACCAACATTAGGCAATATAATAGATCTCATTATTGTTCCGACATATATATAACAGTCAATAAGGAAACACCATAATAATCCAGAATAAGGTGATATACATATGGGGAGAGCAAAATGTATGCTTGGGTGTTAAACGGACACTCTGATGCCACATCAGAAGTATAAGTGCTCAATCAGTGAATGCTATGAGCCCATAACGTCAGTTCTCACGCAACAATAAGCAGCACATAGATAACCTTGGTCAAAAAGATGGTGACCTGACCAGGACCATATCAGTCAGATGTTACTTATTGCAGAGAACTCACAACAAACAAGGCAATATCAGTGATAGTTTGTTCTCTGATTGAGCATCTATACTCACTGTTGTTGAATATGCATAACTGAAGATTAACGTAACCTCCTTAACTGTTAAGTCCCAAGCCTGGATTTACTCTTCCCCATATGCACAGTGAGGGTCACATCAGCACTGAAGAAAAGATCTTGAAGGGTTGGTGCTGCAGGCTTCACAACAGTCCAAGTAGAGGAGAGGATAGAATGTCTAAACCAATAGGTACCGGTGAATCGAGATAGACTATATGAGCATACACATGCTGTGGATATACCAGGAACATCAGCTGACAGATGTCACATCACATCTGCATTGTATAATGAAATTGTCTCGTGACACATATCGGCTATTCAGTCAAGGTCATCAGATATCAAACTGGATCCAACAAAGCAATGAAACGGACACATGCACATACATGAGGACATTGACATGGCCACGGAATGTCAGGATGTTTATCGTCATGCCTTTGTTTATCGTCATGCCTTGTTCTGACCGGGATCTGGAATACAAACACACAAATAATATATTAGTGGAAACCTTACATATGCCATATGAGCAGCCACCAACAGATGTAGGTATGTCGGCACACGTTAGGCATTGGGATCTCGTACAAGCTAACCATCTGTACGATGATAATGATGGCCCAGACTAATTTGTCCTGATGTGGGAATATTAGGATTAGTCGAATTCTCATTTATTTGTATTGTGCAAACATATTCCGTAACGCTGTACTGGGGAGAAGAACACAAAAATATACAGTATGTAATATTGACAACGCAAGAAAATGGAGGGCCCTGTTTGGAGCGTAAAGTCTGTTGATAAATGATTTGTTCACAAAGGCCCACACAAGATTAGAAAATCACCACTTCCAAGTTAAAGGTAATGGACATGGGGAAGAGTAGATAAGGAATAGCAAGGTTAATAAGTAAGTGAGAGATACATAGGAAGGAGGTTGTGTCAAGTAGAAAGATATGCATTAGTCGGAGAGGAAAGGGATCAGATGTAAAGTGCGATGCACTATTTTGTAATAAGGTATCTGCCCCATGTGGACAGATAATGTAATCTGCAGATGGGACAGTCAGGAGACACATAGTTTAACCACAGCTTGAGTAGGATTAGGTGATGGGCGAATAAAAGGAGAGAGGTGGGCATGAGAGTTGAAATGAAAATGATGCAGACAAAAAGGGGAGAAGTAAAGAAGAGTCTGAGGAAAAGGCAGGGGATGTGAGGAAGAAGACAAGAGAAAACATAGTGGAAAGGGTTAATTGGGATAGTTAGCAGAAGACTTGAGTGACTCAATAAATTAAGGGTAAACAGGGGTGGAGAGAGACACCAGTGCATCCTGTAATAGAAAGGGAAGATCACAACTATCACACATTGATACATGTTCGGACATCTACATGTGGTTCTCTACCTTGGATAGATCAAGTGGAGTATTCAACGAAGAGATCTGTTCCCCCAGGACACGTCTGCATGGTCCGATAAACATTTCGGACCGCTTCAGCAATACATAGGGGATGTCTTGGGGAAAAAGAAAGTTAGGCCTACATTAATGGAGTTATTAGTCATTTCCTCTCATGCATACATGCACATGTTTCCCGCAAATACTCACTTACAATGTAGACGCCATTGATGTAGCTGATGTTCTGTTGCTGGCAAGGTTGTTTCCCATGTCTGTGTGGGTAAACAATGTGTTGACACACGGCAACAGTTCTGTAATGGCAATATGATGAGATGAGTCACACAATCCATATGATATATTGCACAATGATTCCTAGTTAACACATCCTTGAGACTATTCCTGTTATCTGACTGAGAATGCTTTTAACCAGCATTCGCTGACAAAGAACAGGGGACATCCCCTCTTTGCATCACATGAGGTACATTTCTTATGGTTTACAGTATGCTGTTATGTTCATATATCCAGATTGCTAGGAATTGCATTGACCTCCATGGGATGTGGAATAGCATGATCAGACAATGTGAACATTACTGTTCTGGGCAGATGTTTTCAAATACGATTGTGAGGCCTATATCCATTGACATTGTGGAATACATCAGACCATCCTTTAGCTTAGCTTCTTGAGGTTGGCAGATATCAATATATATGATGTGTATGGGAATGTGCGCATACTTACCAGTAACGGATATCAGAGCAGGCTGTATTTGATCCAGTATGAATAATGCGTCACGAGACATATGTTACATCACAAAGCTATCCTCTACTGTGGACTGTTGGATATTCTGGAAGACAATGGGGAAGGAGAAAAGAGATGTATTAGTAACCATAAGCCATGTACATTTGAGTTGGTTGTAATTAGTTTCAGACTTACATGGGAAGTACTCACGAATGACGTGGGCACGTAGTTGTGACCCCTGAACGTTATCCCCACCATCGGGAGGTACTGGACGCTCCGCCGGTTCAAGCGGAGCATCATCAATGTTCCCCAGACAGTTTGCCTGTACTGCTATATTGTGCAGAATACAGCAGGCCATGATGATGTGACAAACCTTCCCTGGTGTATACTGTAGCGCCCCGCCAGTGGAATGTAAACATCTGAAGCGCATCTTCAGGAGTCCAAAGGTGCGCTCTATTACATTCCGGGTTCTGGCATGGGCCGCATTGTACCTCTCCTCCCCCTCTGTGCGTGGATTGTTCACAGGGGTCAACAACCACGGCAAACACCTATATCCTGCATCACCTGAAGGAAACAAAAATGGGAGATGTAGATATGAATGGGAGTTTGTGCTGCTCGTTAAAGCATCTGTAAATATATGCAATGATTAATGTGACGTTAGTTTAGGGATCTCTGGCTTGGAACTTCATACTCCTATGACCACGTCACATCGGGTTAGGCACAGCAACAAGCTACGATGCAATGGCTCAGTCGGCACACCTTCTTTATGGCGCAACAATGGAATAACATTACAGTGGAACATTATGTATATTTTAGGGGATCCTTTATGGGTACTCACCCAGTAGCCACCCAGGTGGAGCTTCTCCAGACTCAAAATAAAGAGGGGTGGATGACTCACGCAGGATATGGGCATCATGAGTACTTCCCGGGAAGCCGGAAACCACATTTTGTATGCGCATGCCTGCATCACAAACAGCCTGTACATTGATGGAATGATAGTGTTTGCGATTTCGGAACATGGCTTCTTGCTCTCTAGGAGGTATCAACGCTACATGTGTACAATCTATAGCACCGAGCACATTGGGGATACCTCCCATTCGAAAGAAATCTGCTTTCACCTTCAAGATCTCTTCCCCAGTGTGGGGAAAACTGATGTATCTGGCAGCTTTCGGAACGATAGCATGGAGGAATGTGCTCAGGCACCTTGAAAGGCTTGCTTGAGACATTCCTCCTACTATGCTAGCAGTGTTCTGAAAACTACCAGATGATAGGATGTGTATGGCGGCTAACATCCGTGTCATGCCTGGGATGGCTCTATTGGTCCGTGAGGAAGGCTCCATGTCCTCCCTCAGGACCGCATAGAGCTCCTCCAGGCTGGCACGGGTTAGCCTAAAACGCTCATACACTTCCACATCAGTTAACCCCTCTAATGTGACTCTGTCCCTGTACACCCTGGGTGCACGAAGCCTCCTGGCCGGCTCCTGGGCCTGCTCACCCCCCTGTGGGTCTGGCTGTGCAGGAGCCCCCACTTCATGTGCCACACCCTCTAGGGGTCTCTCATCTGGCACCCCCATCAGCTGATCACCCACATCAAGGTCCTCCTCCCTGTCTGCAGGTGCCCTCATATCCCCCTGTCCCTGTGCCACTGGAGCTCTCTCCCCTAACTGACCCCCCACCATGACCCTAGGCATGTCCTGTGATGAGCCACTTGCCTGGCTTGGTTCCGGACCACCATGGATTGCATCAGCACGCTCACCCACATTCACTCCCAGCCGCCCCTCTCTGTCACGCCTCAGCCACTCCACAGTCGCACGCCTGACATCCCGGTTTCCACTCTGCAACATTCGAAACAAATATCCATTCATACGACGCTGCGCTCTCCTCACATACCTATACGCTGTACTCATGTTGCTGCTATCCATGATGGTTCAGACTTGCTAATTCATGGATGATGGTGTGGTTATATAGCTTGCTAATTACCCCAGCTGTGATTATCCGGGTTGATTTCACAAATGGAAAAGCTCACTGGTGTATCTAAGCTTCATCATGTTATGAAGTTCCCTGATTATGGATTGGTTGAGCCATTTTAATTAGTAACCCCTAATATTCTGGCCCACATTTGATTTTGGGCCCATACTCCATGATCTATGTAATGTGGCGTGAAAATATATACAATATTTGTGTTCAAAAATCTAGATGTGATAAAAGAGATGTAAATCAGATAATGTTGATATGTTTAGGGGACACATTCTATTCTTTCTGAGTGCTAAAGGGTTAATTTGGCTGCCATTTTGAGGATGTACATGACACCACAAAAATCTCTTTTATTAACATATTTGATCATTGTGGATTGTTTTTACAGTAATTCGAATGCCTTTTATTGCTTCCTTTACACTTTTAGGGCCCTTTCAGCCCTGTTTCATTACAATGCCGTAAGTGCATCGTGTGGACTTCAACGGATGCGGCCGTAACTTAAATCTAGCCAGGCGTGAATCGCGGCCTTCCGAATGTAGGAAGGCCGTGACGTTTAGGCGCGCACGCAAGCTGGAAGGGGGACGGACTAGCCGCGCCCGGCACGAACTATCCAATAGCGGAATCACGCATCGCGCCACAGGTCGCACAGCCAATCACTTACGGGATAGAGCATTTGATTGACAGTGGGAGTGAATAAATAGGAATGACACGTACCCACGCCTCGACTGTGTTGTGATTTCGGACGAAGTAGCACGCGGTTCCAGGAGCTAGGTGGTTGAGAGTAGGTAAGTTGCTTTATTATCAAGCCGCGGTTTAAGTTCTTTTTACGGGAATCCGTTACTACATTTACGGATGCCGATGTAAAGAAGTACAATTGTGTTTTTGGCTTGTTTATAGGTGTTTGGAGGTAGTTTGGAGAGTTTGGGAGTTTATATCCGGCCCATAGGAGTTTGGAGGGAGGTAAGTTGCATTGTACATGCTTTTCATCCTATAAAGCTGTCTTTTATTTGTATGTTTTGCCAATTTCTATATTTACTGAATACACTGGTGAGAGGTACAATTGTGTTTTTTGCTTCTTTATAGGTGTTTGGAGTATTTTTGGTTGTGTGGGAGTTTGGATCCGGCCCATAGGAGTTTGGAGGGAGGTAAGTTGCATTGTACATGCTTTTCATCCTATCAAGCTGTCTTTTATTTGTATGTTTTGCCAATTTCTATATTTACTGAATGCACTGGCGAGAAGTACAATTGTGTTTTTTTTGCTGTTGGCCTATAGGTTTGGCGAGTTTGTTTTTGTGGGGAGAGGAGTTTTGTGGAGGGAGGTAAGTTATTTATATTTTTCTGTTTAATATTAGATCTGTCTCTCTCTCTCAAAATCTCTCTCTATCTCTCTCTCTCTATATATATATATATAGAGAGAGAGAGAGAGATTGATTCTGAGTTTGATTCTGAGTTTGATTCTGAGTTTGATTCTGAGTTTGATTCTGAGTTTGATTCTGAGTTTGAGATTGAGTGTGATTGAGTTTGATTTTGAGTTTGATTTTGAGTTTGATTTTGAGATTGAGATTGAGTTTGAGATTGAGTTTGAGATTGAGTTTGAGATTGAGTTTGAGTTTGATTTTGAGATTGAGTTTGAGATTGAGTTTGAGATTGAGTTTGAGATTGAGTTTGAGATTGAGTTTGAGATTGAGTTTGAGATTGAGTTTGAGATTGCGTTTGAGTTTGAGATTGAGATTGAGTTTGAGATTGAGTTTGAGATTGAGATTGAGTTTGAGATTGAGTTTGAGATTGAGATTGAGTTTGAGATTGAGTTTGAGATTGAGTTTGAGATTGAGTTTGAGTTTGAGTTTGAGATTGAGTTTGATTTTGAGATTGAGTTTGAGTTTGAGATTGAGTTTGAGTTTGAGATTGAGTTTGAGATTGAGTTTGAGATTGAGTTTGAGATTGAGTTTGAGATTGAGATTGAGTTTGAGATTGAGTTTGAGTTTGAGTTTGAGATTGAGTTTGAGTTTGATTTTGAGTTTGATTTTGAGATTGAGTTTGAGTTTGAGATTGAGTTTGATTTTGAGTTTGAGATTGAGTTTGAGATTGAGTTTGAGATTGAGATTGAGTTTGAGATTGAGTTTGAGATTGAGATTGAGATTGAGTTTGAGATTGAGTTTGAGTTTGAGTTTGAGATTGAGTTTGAGTTTGATTTTGAGTTTGATTTTGAGATTGAGTTTGAGTTTGAGATTGAGTTTGATTTTGAGTTTGAGATTGAGTTTGAGATTGAGTTTGAGATTGAGTTTGAGATTGAGTTTGAGATTGAGTTTGAGATTGAGATTGAGTTTGATTTTGAGTTTGAGATTGAGATTGAGATTGAGTTTGAGATTGAGTTTGAGATTGAGTTTGAGATTGCGTTTGAGTTTGAGATTGAGATTGAGATTGAGTTTGATTTTGAGATTGAGTTTGAGATTGAGATTGAGTTTGAGATTGAGATTGAGTTTGAGATTGAGTTTGAGATTGAGTTTGAGATTGAGTTTGAGATTGCGTTTGAGTTTGATTTTGAGTTTGATTTTGAGATTGAGTTTGAGATTGAGTTTGAGATTGAGTTTGAGATTGAGTTTGAGATTGAGTTTGAGATTGAGTTTGAGATTGAGTTTGAGATTGCGTTTGAGTTTGAGATTGAGATTGAGTTTGAGATTGAGTTTGAGATTGAGATTGAGTTTGAGATTGAGTTTGAGATTGAGATTGAGTTTGAGATTGAGTTTGAGATTGAGTTTGAGATTGAGTTTGAGTTTGAGTTTGAGATTGAGTTTGAGTTTGATTTTGAGTTTGATTTTGAGATTGAGTTTGAGTTTGAGATTGAGTTTGATTTTGAGTTTGAGATTGAGTTTGAGATTGAGTTTGAGATTGAGTTTGAGATTGAGATTGAGTTTGAGATTGAGTTTGAGATTGAGATTGAGATTGAGTTTGAGATTGAGATTGAGTTTGAGATTGAGATTGAGATTGAGATTGAGTTTGAGATTGAGTTTGAGATTGAGATTGAGTTTGAGATTGAGTTTGAGATTGAGATTGAGATTGAGATTGAGATTGAGTTTGAGTTTGAGATTGAGTTTGAGATTGCGTTTGAGTTTGAGATTGAGATTGAGTTTGAGATTGAGATTGAGTTTGAGATTGAGTTTGAGATTGAGTTTGAGATTGAGTTTGAGATTGAGATTGAGATTGAGATTGAGTTTGAGATTGAGTTTGAGTTTGAGATTGAGTTTGAGATTGAGTTTGAGATTGAGTTTGAGTTTGAGATTGAGTTTGAGATTGAGTTTGAGATTGAGTTGTAGATTGAGTTGTAGATTGAGTTTGAGTGAGATTTCTACACATATTTGCAATACACATAGGTGTTCCAAACTGCTTCTTCAATGGGGCTTGACAATAACTTTTTTTTAGCCTAGAACAGCAGGACCATGTAGTTCCTACTACCTCTGGTACAGAGGATGGCTTCAGGATAGGTACCATGCCCATGAATATGTGCAGAATATAATGCAGATATGATATTAGTGGCCTCAGACATGGTCCACTCCCCACACATGATAGAAGCACACAGTAAATAGCCGCATACCTTGTATATATGCAAACTGTAACTGACCCTTCCACATTGTTTATGAAAGTATTGATCTAGCGTGTTTCATCAGCGCCTCTCAGGTCCAGAGTGAGAGGTGCTGTACACCCCTCCCACTGCTGTCACAGGCTCTTTCCACTTAAGGTTGATTACTGCAGTTAGTTCCAACATTGATATCCAAGCAGAAATAGTGTTATAGGCGATCAGAATGGGGGACGAGCGTGGAGCAGGCAAACCCACTAAAACATTTCTTTCTTTCTCTTTCTTTTCAGGTGGTGATGGAGGGAGAGGAGCAGAGGGTGGAGGAGTGGCAGGGAGTCCCGGGGCGTGGAGGTGGGGAAGAGGAAGGGAGGAGTGAGGAGGAGGTACTAGTGGAGGAGGGGGAGGTAGTGGAGGAGGAGGTAGTGGAGGAGGAGGTAGTGGAGGAGGAGGTAGTGGAGGAGGGAGGAGAGGAGGAGGAAGGAGGAGGAAGGAGGGAGGAGAGGAGGAGGGAGGAGAGGAGGAGAAGGAGGGAGGAGAGGAGGAGAAGGAGGGAGGAGAGGAGAGGAGGGAGAAGGGAGGAGAGTAGAGGAAGGAGGGAGGAGAGGAGGAGGGAGAAGGGAGGAGAGGAGAGGAGGGAGAGAGGAGAGTAGAGGAAGGAGGGAGGAGAGGAGAGGAGGAGGAGGGAGAGAGGAGAGTAGAGGAAGGAGGGAGGAGAGGAGAGGAGGAGGAGGGAGAGAGGAGAGTAGAGGAAGGAGGGAGGAGAGGAGAGGAGGAGGAGGGAGAGAGGAGAGGAGAGGAGGGAGGGAGGAGAGGAGAGGAGGAGGAGGAAGGAGGAGGAGGAGGGAGAGTGGAGAGGGTCCTCATCCCCAGGCAGAAGAGCAAGAGGCTGTCGGCAGGTCCAGGGCCCACAATTATAGCCGGGAGGAAAACAGGGTCCTCCTGGAGGCCATCCGTGCCCGCCCCGTCATCACCTCGGGGGGTAGGGAAGTAAAGGCTGGGCCCCGTGCTACTGCTTGGCAGCAGGTGGTGGATCTGGTCAACGGTGTGGCGGGCCGTGGACGGTGTCTGCGGTCCATTAAGCACCGGTTTGACGACATCAGGGCCGCGGTGAGGAGGAAGATGGTGCAGGAGGCCGAGGGGCGGAGGGTCAAGTACCTTGCCCATGAAGGGATTGCAAGGGCCATGCTTGCACCCTCCGACGCAGCTGGAGCATCAGGCCCGGTGGAGCAGCAGGACCCAGCCTCCATGGCAGGTGAATATGACATACAGCAACATGCCACCACATGTGCATCACACACACTACACATGGCCATGACAATGACATGTCAGCTCCATGAAATAACAAGGGATAGATGGATGCATCGTTAAATTCATGAAGCTGACAAATCACTGTCATTCATGGTCACCACAACAGTAATCAAGCAATAGAGCAGGTGTGTCCAAACGCGGTCCTGGTGGGCCACACACATGGCTGGATTTGATAACCCTGCTGCGCACAGGTGAGTCAATCGCTTCTTCATTCATCCTGATTGACTCACCAGTGCACAGAAAGGATATCTTCCAATCTGGGAAAGAGTTTGGACACCCCTGTAATACAGAGTCCATGTATTGGTGTGCCCGTTCAGCCTACGCAGTTACAGACAGCAGCCGTAATACAGATAGAGTTGTGAGCCGAGAACCATCCAGAACAGAAACCTAAGAATAGATAACAGCTAGTATAAGATAGCTAATCAGAGTAGCAAAGAGGAGAATCATCCATATTCAAGGCTAGATGTCAGATAATTAGAAATGAACACCTATCAATGAGCTAATCAACATACTAATGACATGTACCTTTCTTCTCTATCTCTCAGCATCCAGGAGGAGCTCTGGGTCCTGTGACCATAGCGAGGAGGCGGGGCCATCAGCCCCGTACCAGGATCCTCCAGCACAGGGGGAGGAGGAAAGGAGATCAGAGGGCTCGGAGTCAGAGGATGGGCTGGTCATTGACCTTGCGGGGTCACCTGCCCCAAGCCCTGGGCCTATGCCCATCCTCGAAAGGCTTGCTCTGGGGCCCTCATCCCCCCAAGGGACAGCACCTCCTTCCCCACAAAGTGTGCTGGCCTGGTCACCACCGGGCACATTCTCCCCACCGGCTCCAGCTGTGGACCTCCCCGCATCACCTCACCACGCCCACCCAGCGGTGTCGTCGCCGCAGAGCCAGGCTGTGCAGGTGGAGACACTGGCCGTCCTGAAGGAGCTGCTGGCCAGCAGCCAGAGGATTGAGGCCAACCAGCTCCGGATGGATGCCAGCATCTCTGCCCTAAGGTCACAGATGACCCACAGCCTGGCCAGGCTGTCCAGGGAGGTGAGGAGGCACCACATGACATCGGAGCACCTTCAGGTCAGGCTGCTCAGACATGCCATGGTCCCCAGCCCAGCATCAACGGGGATCTCACAATCCCCCAGCCAAGAGCAGCCTGGCCCCTCCTCTCCTCCCATGTGTCCGCCACCGCCCAGACCACCGCTGCCTGGCACCGCCCGCCCCCCCCGCCCTCCCCCCCCACCATCACCACCAGAGGGGAGACGGAGGATGGGCACAGGTGATGTGGGTCCTGGGCCCAAGCGGAGGAGGACATAGGGTCTCATTCAATTGCAATGTGGCCGATTGCTAAGGGATCAATTTGAGCACAGAGCATATTTTCTACAGATGTTTGTAGTTAGTGAACTTCTCTCCAAAAGCAAGGTCTTCACTAACTACAAACGTCTGTAAATAAATATATGCTCTGTGCTTATATAGAGCCCTTTTCAATCGGCCATATCGCAATTGAATGACGCCCATAGGGTCTGCAGACATGTTTTCGCCTTCTCAACAGCACTCCTCAGTGACCATCAATTGGTCACAGGTTAAACACAACACAAAGGGCCTCATTAAAATGTGATTTGGGCAATTGAATAGGGCTCTATATAAGCACATAGCATATTGGTTTTACAGAAGTTTTTAGTTAGTGAAGACCTGGCTCTTGCATAGAAGTTCCCTAACTAAAAACTTGCTTTCAAAAAGATGCTGTGTGCTTATATAGAGCCCTATTCAATTTGTTACATAGCAATTTAATGAGGCTGTTAATTAGTAGTGTGACCAATACATTGTCACTAAGGAGTGCTGTTGAGAAGAGATGCTGCAGGCCCTATGATGTTTTCAGGCCTTATTTTTTAGGTTTTGTCTTTTTTTTTAATTTTTTAATTTTAGGTCCATGAAGGCATCTCCTACATCTGCAAGCATTGTGGAGGAATTATGAGGTGGAGGGTTTTCCCAGTGCCTCTCAGGTAGACATGCCTTCAATGGCAGCCCCCTTAACATGTAGCTCCCACAATCTTAAAGCTATCATATAGCCACATATCTCCAACATGATTGTTGGTAGCTTAAATGTAGACTAATACCGCTATGGCGGTGGACTTGCAAAGTCTCACAATGGCATGTTAATAACAGCCAGCATTAATATATGCACTAGTGACGCATGTGATCCTGACCTCAATAGCAGTCTGAGAACAGATCTTTGGGTCTGATGTAAGAAACAGTGAATCTGGCTGCTGACCTTTGTGTCCTCTCCATAATAATGGCTATTTGCCCATATTTCTGATTATCCACAGACCTAGCTAATGGTTAGTAAAGCTTGCAGATGGGAATCAGGTGAGTTGGTATATTGGTACAGTATTTATAACTGTACTGTACATACATCGTGATTCTAAATTGTTTTGGATCCTCCTCCGCATTTTTTGATTTGAACACTTCTTTCAGATCTTTGTTTGTTCAACACACTGTATGTGTGAAACTGGATTGGATTACACAGTCCAAAGGTTGAATCATCTGTTTAAATGAGCAGATCTAGTTACAAGTTGTATGTGCTATGCACATAAATGGTTTCTTCAGTTAAATGAAGAGATTTCTGGTTCCGGTTGCAGCATGTGACCCTGGTAGGTGCTATGCATCATGCTTATTCTAGACTATTAGATTGACCCCTGTAGGTTTCCCCTTTTTTCCAGCCTCTTGCTCTTCAAGGACCCGCCCACACCACACCCATGATATTAATGCAGTTTTGACCACTGCTGATTGTGGTCTGTGTATCAAATAAAGCTTTGTTATACTGTTATGTGAATGCACAATCTTGACCACTGCTGATTGTGGTCTGTGTATCAAATAAAGCTTTGTTATACGGTTATGTGAATGCACAATCTTGACCACTGCTGATTGTGGTCTGTGTAAAAAATAAAGCTTTGTTAGACCTTTCTGACTGCGTCCATGTGTTATGAATATGTTTGGTTCAGGGAAATCCACATGCATTACATTAGTGTCACATTCCTCTAAATGTAAACTGATGAGCCATAGTTAACATGCAATAGATCAATACATCTAAAACTGTTGAGGAGTCAGAATAGCTTGAGATATCATCTGATTCCAAATATCATATCTACTACTAATATAGGGTTAATACCCATGACAAGTCTGATGAGCGATACTGTGGAGTAGGAACATTCCCCTGAGGGCCTACAATGAATAGGACAGGTGACACTGGAGTGCTTTTCCAGTTCCTTCTCTAGTTGATTGGGATTAGTCTGACCTCTCTGATAAGACGTACCCCCCTACACTGGCCCGATGTAGGCTAGCTCACAGCTTCATTGAAGTACACAAACCCCTTCACCCACATCACTTAGCATATGTGTGAATACAGTTAGTTGCCCAATAATGAACATGCATTGGCTAAATATCCTTTGGTTATCATATGTTGTAATGGTCATGCACATGCCAATCTGACAAACCATGCTGCAACATGCATAATATGATTAAAGCCACACTACCCAATTCAATATCAAGAGTAAAACATGAGTCAGGTCATATGAACCCTTTGCCACGCACATGAGCTCTATTGGGATCCCTTAAATCTCTATCTAATTGCATATACATCTAGCTCATCACATCTACATTAGAGAATACAAATAGTGGCCAAATCAGACCGCCACTTGGCATATATCAAGTACCAGGGGAATATTTCATTATATGTGGTTAAGTTCTTCAGTTGTGTCCGACTCTCCGTGACCCTATGGACTGCAGCACATTCAGCTAGGTCTCTGCCTTTGCTGTTCTCCAAAGTTTGAAGGCCAAAGAGATTGGAGTGGGTTGTCAGTTCCTTCTCAAGTGGATTGGACCTTGTCTGATCTCTCTGCTATGACCTGCCCACCTACAGTAGCTCCCAGCTTCATTCAGGTACACAAGCCCCTTCACACTACTTAGCAATGCTGAAGGGGACCAGGGTAACATGCACCACACATATCTACTCTGACCCATCAGGAAGGGCCGCAAGCTCTGGGATCGACAGCAAACTCACCGCCATCAGGCATAATCTCTGCTACGCCCATCCTGGTGGGAGCCATGTGCCAGGTGTCTAGTTATTCCCATTTGGTGAACCTCGAAACTGTTCTGCTATTTATCACTTTACATGGGTGAGGGTTGCTAAGTGGTGGTGGTGGTGGTGAAGCAGCTTGTGTACCTGAATAAAGCTGTGAGCTACTGTAGGTGGGCAGGTCATAGCAGAGAGATCAGACAAATCCCAATCCACTAGAGGAGGAACTGACAACCCACTCCAATCTCTTTGGCCTTCAAACTTTTGAGAACAGCACAGGCAGAGACCTAGCTGAATGTGCTGCAGTCCATAGGGTCACTGAGAGTCAGACACAACTGAAGAACTTAAGCACATATAATGAAATATTCCCCTGGTACTTGATATATGACAAGTGGCGGTCTGATTTGGCCACTATTTGTATTCTCTAATGTAGATGTGATGAGCGAGTTGTGTATTCTATCGTTGATCAACCATATAGCGTGCATCGAATGTGCGCTGTCATCTATGCACCGACACATGCGCGCATCATCAACAGCAGGCCCGAGAGGAGGCTAGCGGATCTAATGATTAGGATTAGGCAGTGGGGTGTAAGGATTAGGATTAGGCTGTGGCTACAAGGGTTAGAAGGGTTTATGGCATTAGGTCATATCACTTGCGCCCTTTCATCGACGGCCAACAGTCCAAAATATTAGAACTGCGCAATGATGTGGGACCACTCATGTCAGCTGCATGTTGTCAAAACACATTTGCTGTGCGCGCCAATATTGGGGTGACATATTCTATTATGGGGCTGTTTTAGAGGCTACAATGGAACCTATATGTGTGCTGACCAATCAAACATATGAGGAATATTAAACTAATTTGAAGTCTTGTTAATTTGTAGGCTGTAATGCTTGGGCCTCCATTTTAGGGTTACAGCAGTTACATGCAGACTGCAAAAACCGTAACAAAATGGATACCTTTAACCTCCAAGCACGTACGGCCTTTAAAAACGAGCTGCGGGCTTGGAGGACAGCCCGCACGGGCTTGAATACGGAGCTACGGGCTTGGTCAGTGAAGTCCGTGGGACTTGTACGGATTTTAAAATCAAAGTACAATTTGGCGATGTGCAAGCTTGAGAATGTTTGGCTAGTAATCCTCATGCCCCCCCATTATGTTCCCCATCATTTACAGTGCTTTGCAGTGCTGGATTGAATATATATTGGCTATTACAATGCTTGGTTTGCGTCCCTCCATCTCCAAACCCGTACGGGTTTGAACAAGGACCAGCCCGCGGAACTACGGGACGTAAAGTAATCCGTGAATAATATATCTGATTTGGGCTGATGTGCAAGCTTGAGAGGGTGTTGCTATTAATCCTCGTGTCCCCCATTATGATGCCTAGCATTTACGGAGCTTTACAGTGCATTCTCGATTTTATATTTGCATTTTCAGTTTTCGGACTTTGCGGCCGGAAAACAAGATTTACGGGCGCTGTGAAAAAGCTTCCGGCCGTTTGCATGATATGCGGCCGGCCGGAAGAGGATATCCTTGCGGCGCCGTATAATTGAATTGCAAGGTAAAAGTAGCTCTACACGGGGCCGTAAGACGGCCGCAAGGAATCGCAGCTTTGCGGCCGTTTTACGGCCGATAATTGAATGAGGCCCTATGTATGCTGATAATCATCCTGAAGTTGCAATTTAATGTAACCTTTTCAGTATAAAATTCTTGCCTTGTAAAATTCCTCTTATGCAGAATCCACCTCCACAGCAGAATGAACACAGCATCAATGAATACATTAACTGCTCTTGATATTATGCTTATGCTAATATCAATGCTAAACATGTAATTTTGTATGGAGTTTCATTTATTCTATTATATCCCTTTGTAATGTAAAATATTTTTAAAAATCCACAACTCTTTTTGTAAACTAAGTTACTCATATTTAAAGAATAGAGTGATACTGGGAATGTGGAGTATGTGCTTTTAAGCTACATTTAGTTGAATAAAACTATAGGTGTCACACAAAATATAACCATATAAAAGAAATACTCTTATAGTAGATGCACTTAATAAGCCCATACCACCATTATACAATATGTAGAATACAGAAAAGTAAAATACATAAATAACATATCTGCAACTGAGGAGGAAAAACGTTTGAGAAACATTGGATTGTTTAATTACAACTATTGTCATATAGTTTGATCCAGCCCTCTTGCACCTAACTGGATCTTTCCTTGAAGACACAGGAATAGATTGAGACAGTATTAGTAAGACAGTTATTCTAGCAGACAATGTCAGTGATAGTCTAGCTATTTAATATGCCATCTGACTTCTTTATCATTTGGAATTTATTTATATAAAGGGAAGGCATTGCAACGTTTCCTGTCCAGGAAGTGAAACTAGTAATTAAATTATTGTTAAAGGTTACATGGACAATTGTTCAAAACTCAGTGTGAGAGATGAGGTGAAACCCCTCAGTTAGTATGTTTAGGGGGAAAACTAAGCAACTTTTTCAACTGGTAGCCCCAAAAATACTGTGTATGTGTTGGGGCTTGAGTTCCATAGACTTCCCAAATAATGTACAACCTGAATCTTGAAGTATCTTTGTCCATTTATCACAGCAGTACTAAAAAAAAAAAAATCATGCAAAGCATTTTACTTTATATTGCTTGAGATGGTGGATGTTAGAAAAAAAAATTAGATTATTTTCTGATTTGTAGACTTTTGAGCCACATGATGGGCTCAGAATTCTAGTGTAATGATAGTGGCCTGTCCCTTTAAACATAGGATTGCAAAATGTAAACTTAACAAGTTCAACTTTAACATAAATATTTAAACTAGTATAAGCATTTTACAATATCTGTTTAAATGGAATATGCTATTTAAAAATATATTGAAAGTCTGAACTGTTCTATACTGTGACACTGTACCAGTCTCACTAAAATTGGCTTAGTCAGTTTAATTGATAGCTTAAAAGATTACATTGGATATATATTATTTTAATGTAAAAAGAATATTAAGACTTAAATGAATGCTTTGAAATTGAAATTGAAATAAATACATACAGCTGCAAAAAGTCTTGTCAGCTCTATTAAATAGTTAAGCAGTGTGGGCTTGAGTGCTTATGTCAATATGTCTTAGACCTGGTACAGTACAGTTTGTCTCAAATATAAAAATAGTATAAATGTATAGGCCCTCATTCAATTGCAATTTGGCCAATTGAATACACCTCTAAATAAGCACATAACATATATTTTTTAAAGAAGTTTTTAGTTAGCAAGCATCTATCCAAAAGCAAGGTTTTCACTAACTAAAAACTTTCTAAAAAAAATATGCTATGTGCTTATTTAGAGCCTGATTCAATTGGCCAAATCGCAATTGAATGAGGCCCATAGTATTTTAGACATAAAATGAAAATAACTTTTACTACATGCATAGGTGAAATCAAAATATCAAAGCAACTTTTTGTGCCTTCACAGATTTATAAATCTTGTTTTAGTTGTGCCTTGACATAATTTAAATAACCAGTCTTTAATAGGATTGTTATTTAGGTTTATTAATATATTTGTATTATTACTTTATATTAATAGGGCACTGGCATTCCTCAAACTGGATAATAGAAAATATAAAATCAAAAAATTCGGTGCGAATATTTCAAAATATTAAAGCAGAAGACAGATTAATTCCAAAAAGAATAATAAGAGAATTACAACAGGACAGACTAGTAGGTTCAGTGAGAGGTGAGGGAAATGTTAATCTGTACTATTAAATAGTGTTTGAGACCGCCTCAGAGTGAAAACATGGGGCCCTATTAAATTCGAGCTGCGTAAATAATAGGTTAAAACGCAAGTCCTACGTAGTTTAAAAATGAAACCATTTCCGACGCTATTAAATTCCAAGTGCTGCGAGATACGAGCGATGGATGCGAATGCGTAAACGTTAGGATTTGCGCATGAGTTACGATATCTCGGATCCCTTTGCGTAGGAAAAGAGCGCGAAATACGTGATACGTACCACTTAACCTGACGGCAGTATGCCTTTAAAAGGGAGCCAAAAACAGAACATAGTTGACTGTGCTGGAGCTTTTGCAAGTAGACACACAGGTCTAGGCGTTGGTGGGTTTTTGGAGAGCAAGGAGAGAGAGAAGAGAGAGGAGAGAGGAGAGAATTTCAATTTTGAACTAGCAGATAATTTAACCCTTTGTTTACAATACACATAATTACTGATATCACATAATTCACACACATAGATTAATACGTACACATAGCAACACCTAGTGGTAGGCCACTGCACACCTACACCCCCCCCCCCAAGACCTCCCCCCCCCCCTCCCCCCACACATAATACTACACATAATACTTGCATCTTTTTTTACCTCCTAAACCAACACAAAGATCATCTTGCTTTATTGTTAATTTTGTTTTGGAGGAGTTTAGAGGAGAGGAGGTGGTAAGGCAAGAGAGGCGCGGAGGAGAGTGAGGAGAACATCTGAGGAGAGGAGGAGGATGAGGAGGAGAGGAGGAGGAGGAGGAGGGAGAGGAGGAGGAGGGAGAGGAGGAGGAGGGAGAGGAGGAGGAGGTCGAAGGAGAGGAGGAGGAGAGCAAGGAGGAGAGCAGGGGGGGAGGGAAGTGCCCCCAGAGCTAGGAATTCTAGTGGAAGGGGCAGAGGGTCAGGGGCCTGATCCCTTGGTGGGAAGTAGTGGGGATGAGGGAGCGGCCCCAGGGATAGAAGAGGAAGACCAGGCACCGTCTGTAAGGCAACGGGTTGTGGCAAGGCCCAGGGCCCCCAATTACAGCCCAGAGGAGATCCAGGTTCTCCTCAGGGAAATCTGTGCCCGCCAGGGAATTATATGTGGTGGCAGAGACATTAATGCCAGCCAGAGGCAGCAGGCCTGGTCCCAAATTGCCAGAGCTGTGTCGGCAGTAGGGGTTACTAATAGGGACTGGAGGTTAGTGCGGCACAAATTTGACGATTTAAAGATGGCTGTGAAAAGAAGGATGTCCGATGAGGCAGCAGCAGCACGTCAGACTGGTGGTGGGCCCGCGGTCCCTTTTGTTTACAAGGAATGGGAGAGGACAGTGATGCGCTTCATCCCTTCTGAATCTGTGGTGGGAATACCAGGGCAGATGGACACAGATTGTCCTAACACCCTGCAACGTGAGTATCATATCACACACATGGTTGGCTGAGATTGTGGGGGGATGGGCTGGCTAAAAGCCTGCAGATAACATGCTGTATGTATGTATGTATGTATGTATGTATAAATAGGCTTGTGTTCTGGCTGTTGTATATAATGAGCTGTATCCCTCTAGAACAGGGGTGGGTAAGGAGGGCCACATACATGCCGGACTTTCAGGATATCATGCTGTATGTATGTATGTATGTATAAATAGGCTTGTGTTCTGGCTGTTGTATATAATGAGCTGTATCCCTCTAGAACAGGGGTGGGTAAGGAGGGCCACATACATGCCGGACTTTCAGGATATCATGCTGTATGTATGTATGTATGTATAAATAGGCTTGTGTTCTGGCTGTTGTATATAATGAGCTGTATCCCTCTAGAACAGGGGTGGGTAAGGAGGGCCACATACATGCCGGACTTTCAGGATATCATGCTGTATGTATGTATGTATGTATAAATAGGCTTGTGTTCTGGCTGTTGTATATAATGAGCTGTATCCCTCTAGAACAGGGGTGGGTAAGGAGGGCCACATACATGCCGGACTTTCAGGATATCATGCTGTATGTATGTATGTATGTATAAATAGGCTTGTGTTCTGGCTGTTGTATATAATGAGCTGTATCCCTCTAGAACAGGGGTGGGTAAGGAGGGCCACATACATGCCGGACTTTCAGGATATCATGCTGTATGTATGTATGTATGTATAAATAGGCTTGTGTTCTGGCTGTTGTATATAATGAGCTGTATCCCTCTAGAACAGGGGTGGGTAAGGAGGGCCACATACATGCCGGACTTTCAGGATATCCTTTTTGGGCACAGGTGAGACAATCAGGATGACTGAAAAGGCGATTGGCTCACCTGTCCCGAACCTGCCCACCCTTGCTCAAGAATTATATGGCCTCCTACACCCCTGCCCACACACTGGGATAATTCACATCCAATAGCACTGTAAGCCCTATGGTTGACTAAAAATTTATGGGGCGACAATAACCATTTCAGACCTGGTAGCAAACCTATCATGTTCATAATTTGTCTCCCTGATATGTCAATTTCTAATTATATCCAGATTAATTGCAATAGAGCAGGGTGTCCAAAGTCAAACTTGCTGTGCTGCGCACAGGCCTGTATATGTGGATTTCCTTTATGTGAACAGATGAGTCAATTAGACTTAATGACTTGGAGAATGATATTCTCAGCTGGGTGCAGCATGGCTATCCACAACTGCAGGCCTGACTTTGGCCTCCACTGCGATCGAGAATAAAAATTTGGCTGTGCGGCATATGTGGATACAGACTCTGTAGCACTGCATGTGTGTCATATACTGTCCTAACCTGGCCCATGTCTCAGCTGCATATTAACAACCATTGCTGGAAACTTGTCCGATTGGTCAGTCTCACACACTGCACAGCAGATGCAGCAGAGCACGTGTCTGAGGCACATGCAGTACACATTCATATGAGCCATGATCCACAATGCTCATTATGCAGCCCGTGGCTCATCTGTGTAACACAAGCACCACAGTCGCTCACAGGTGACCATGATGTCAATGATATGTAAATGCATAGCTGGCAATTGTGTATGGCAACCAACTGAAATATATGTTTATTCCATTGCAGTATCCACAGATTCAGAAGAGGAGGAGGCAGGAAGAGCTGAAGTGGCCCAGGACATTCAGGAGGGCCCGGGACCATCCACATCACTTGCTCATACGGAGCGGGAAGTGATGCCCGGGCCCTCTTCGGCGTGACACCTCAGGGCCTGCACCAGCCACACCATCCTGTGCCTCTCTCAGCGGCTCCACCCTCAGCGGCTCCACCCTCAGCGGCTCCACCCTCAGCGGCTCCACCCTCATCCTGGGCTCCTCCCTCATCCTGGGCTCCTCCCTCATCCTGGGCTCCTCCCTCATCCTGGGCACAGCCCTCATCTGGTGCTCCACCCTCACCCTGGGCACAGCCCTCACCCTGGACACAGCCCTCACCCTGGACACAGCCCTCACCCTGGGCACAGCCCTCACCCTGGGCACAGCCCTCACCCTGGGCTCCCCCCTCATACTGTGCTCCCCCGACATACGGGGCACCGCACTCAGCCTGGGCTCCACCATGGGCCCCGGGAGGAGGTGCCCCGGCAGGAGGTGCCCCGGCAGGAGGTACCCCGGGAGGAGGTGCCCCGGGAGGAAGTGCCCCGGGAGGAAGTGCCCCGGGAGGAAGTGCCCCGGGAGGAAGTGCACCGGCCACAAGTGCACCGGCCCCAAGTGCCCCGGGAGGAGGTGCACCGGCCACAAGTGCACCGGCCACAAGTGCACCGGCCCCAAGTGCCCCGGGAGGAAGTGCACCGGCCCCAAGTGCCCCGGGAGGAGGTACCCCGGGAGGAGGTGCCCCGGGAGGAAGTGCCCCGGGAGGAAGTGCCCCGGGAGGAAGTGCCCCGGCCACAAGTGCACCGGCCCCAAGTGCCCCGGGAGGAAGTGCACCGGCCACAAGTGCACCGGCCCCAAGTGCCCCGGGAGGAAGTGCACCGGCCACAAGTGCACCGGCCCCAAGTGCCCCGGGAGGAAGTGCACCGGCCCCAAGTGCCCCGGGAGGAAGTGCCGCGGAGTCGCCGGCCGCGGAGTCGCCGGCCGCGGAGTCGCCGGCCGCGGAGTCGCCGGCCGCGGAGTCGCCGGCCGCCCAGCCGCCAGCCGCCAGACCTCCAGGTCCTCTGCCACATCTCCCTGCCCAATTACGGAACATCATGTCCCACATTGATGAAGAGGACCAGGCCCAAAGCCAGCTATCAAGTCAAATGCTGGCCATCAGTGCAAATCAATTGGCGGTTAGCAGGGCCATCCTGGCTGGAAATCGGGTCATCTCAGCCACCACACGGGCCATATATGCTGAGATGAGGAGGCACAACCGAAGGATGGAGAGATATGAGGAACGCGCAAGCCGGGAGAGACGCGCATTATTGCGTAATCTCCGTCGGCAGCCCATACCTCTCCAGCCTTCGGTGGTCCAATCTCAACCTGAAATGTCTGCCTCCTCATCTCAGACATCGCCCACCCATGAACCCCAGCCACCTGCTGTAGTGGCACCCCCTGATCCCACACCAAGGCGTGGAAGAGGGAGACGGGCCGCGGGCACAGACGGTGGGGGGCCGCTAACTCGGAGTAGGAGGTGTTAGGACCATCCGAGAGGGCCTCCTGACCACTCCTCACAGAATACAGATTGTTATACATGTTGACATAATATTGGCTACAGAGTGTGTACATGTCTGGTTATGTTGAACATTTTAACAATTGATGTTCAATGTGGATTGACCTTGAGCTTAAATGCTGTATTTAATCATAATATTGTTCGGAATGAGACATTGTTTTTGTCTTTGTAGGTGTTAATAGCCAAATCTCACAACTATGAAGACATTTTCTTCATCTTCGAGCAGTACAATACCATCATGTGAGTAAACGCTCAACCCAGTTCCCAACGGGCATTCTATCAGGATTATTCCCCACTGCAGATGGCTCTGAAATTAAATATATGACTCCATATCTTTTCACTAAGAAACATGACTGTGTGATCTTCCATTATAATGATCAGTGTCCAGGCTATCGAGTTGCACAGTCCCATTACTATCTGCTAATCCAAACCAGCAATTCCACATAAGTTTATAGCATTCCATCCCGTTAACATTATGAAATTGGCTTCAGTTTTTTCATGTCATCCAAACCAAAGTGGCAATTTCAAGGGTTTGACTTCATGATCAATGTGCATGTGTTTAGGGGTAATGTGAACAGTGTAATCTGTCTGGCCTTGGTACCACCCATTTAGAAGTGAGATGTGATATCAGCATGGCACAACTATTCCACATAGATAGTGATAGTACATTTTGCTGAAGGATTGTGTTCACAGTGAAGCATGCCTTGTCGTATTCCACATCCTAAGCATCTTCCTGGAAGGCTGACTGAACAGGATAGAATACATATGGTTCTTACTGCTCGGAGATGATGTTCATGTTAGTTGGTTTAGAGTAGTGTCAAAAGCAAAAACAATGTACTCTAATAACAGCTTATGATTGTTCTAACACCTCCTACCTCTGTTTTCCAGATTCATATCATCTATTGACCAATTCACACTGTGTGTGAAATCGCTTAGTATGACATGATCCCTGGTTTATAGTGTCTGTTTATTCTGGCAACCATATGGTTGTTGTATGCGCATTAATGGTTATGTTGATTAGATGTCGTGTTATATGCTGTTGGTTACTGTGGGGTCCTGACCACATGTGACCCTAGGAGATGCTATGCATTACCCTGATGATGTTGTCTGTTTCCTCTTCAGATGTCCTCAGATTTGCCACAGCCCCTTGCCATACTAGGATCTCTTCACAACACACACATGATATTAATGCACATTCCTGTCTATTTCTGTTTGTACTCTGTGTATGCAATAAAGTATGATTGTTATACTGTTATCACTGTTTCTGTGTGTTTGTACCATATCATGCTTTCTAGTTGCGACAATACAGAGAGAATGAAGTGTCATTGTTAAATACATATATCTGTGTGTGTTTACATAGATACATATGCTACATTAATCTGGCCCTTGCCAATATACATGTAGGTGCAAGTTGGAGGGGTGTGAATTCTGAAATCAGGTCTAGAGACCTGCAGGGTTGTATATAATGACTTGAAGGGCTCAACTTGAATGATATGAATCGACATTCATGATTATGTAGTAATGTCAACGCAGATTGCCCAGAATAGTTACACCACTAACTGATGGTGATGAGCACATCTGACTTTCAGGGGAATTGAATTGTTACATGGTAAATATACAGGATTACACAAACATTGAGTGAAAAAAAAACGGTTTAATTGTTCACAAAGCCACACAGTGACAAATTACCACAGGCATGCTCAGTATCATGGTGGAGGTGGGTAGGATACAGAGTTCCAGTAACACACGGAAATAGGGACATGGGGCCAGAATGCACGCAGGGGGGGTGACATTGGTATAGATGATCAGTTGAGGGGGGGAGATACAGTGCATCAGCCAACGTGAGGCAATATCAGTTATATTCTTAAATATATCAGGCTAACATTCAATATTCAAAACCAACAATACAGAAGGAGATATGCTCATGGGGAGAAGTAATCTGTAGTCTTGTGTGTGCGCGCAACACACACTCCTATGCAACTGCAGAGGTAGAAGTGCTCAATCAGTCAATGTTAGAACCCCCGTAGGTCATGTCACTGGAAATGGCACTATGAGAGAAGACTCTACATACATAAGTTTGGACACTCAGATGGGAACATGACCAGGACCATATCAGTGTGTTCCAAATAATTTCAGGTGTTAGCAGAACTACCAACCAACTGGCCAGTTCGAGGTGTATTCTGTTCTGTGAATGAGCATCTCTATTATCTGCTGTTGCATATTCATAACTGAAGGTAAACGGAACCTCATTAACAGTTATGTTCCAAGGCTAGAGTTACTGTTCCCCATATGTACAGGGAGGATCACATCAGCACTGAGGAAGAGATCTGGAAGGAAGTATGATACAGGCTTCACAATAGTCCAAGTAGAGGAGAGAATGGCAGATCTAAAGCAATAGGTACATATAAAGCGATGTAGAGGATGTGATATCACACCCGATGCAACACATGATGACTGACATCTGAACATACATGATGCAATGTGACAATAGCATAGTCCTGGAACGTGGGAATGCTCATCATTCCTTGTTCTGACCGTGGAAAGGGACTAATCTTTGCGATCTGAAACATAAAAGGAACATGTCAATATTTACATTGCACATGCTCCCAGAGCGCTTACTTCGTCACTTACAGTGGTTATAAAAAGTCTACACACTCCTGTAAACAAATTAGCCAATGAAAAATCATTTCAGAACTATATCCACCTTTAATGTGACAAAAACTGGACAACTCAATTGTCAAACAAACTGAAATCTGTAAGGTGGAGGGAAGAAAATATCAAAGAAAACTAATGTGGTTGCATAAGTCTGCACACCCTCTTATAACTGGGGATGTAGCTGTGTTCAGAATGAAGCAATCACATTCCAAATCATGTTAAATAGGAGTCAGCATACACCTGCCATCATTTAAAGTGCCTCTGATTAACCCACAATTAAGTTAAGCTGCTCTAGTTGGTCTTTCCTGAAATGTTCTTAGTCGCATCCCACAGCAAAAGCCATGGTTCACAGAGAGCTTCCAAAGCATCAGAGGGATCTCATTGTTAAAAGGTATCAGTTAGGAGAAGGGTACAAAAGAATTTCCAAGGCATTAGATATACCATGGAAGACAGCGTAAAAAATATGGCACAACAGTGACATTACCAAGAACTGGAGCTCCCTCCAAAATGGAGGAAAAGACCAAAAGAAAACTGGTCTGGGAGGCTACCAAGAGGGCCGACAGCAACATTAAAGGAACTGCAGGAATATCTGGCAAGTACTGGCTGTGTGGTACATGTGACAACAATCTCCCGTATTCTTCATATGTCTGGCGTATGGGGTAGAGTGGCAAGATGAAAGCCTTTTCTTACAAAGCAAAACATCCAAGCCAGGCTGCATTTTTCAAAACAAAAAAACATCTGAAGTCTCCCAAAAGCATGTGGGAAAAGGTGTTATGGTCTGATGAAACCAAGGTTGAACATTTTGCCCATAATTCCAAAAGATATGTTTGGCGCAAAAACAACACTGCACATCACCAAAAGAACACCATACCCACAGTGACGCATGGTGGTGGCAGCATCATGCTTTGGGGCTGTTTTTCTGCAGCTGGAACCTTAGTTAAGATAGAGGGAATTAGGACCAGTTCCAAATACCAGTCAATATTGGCACAAAACCTTCAGGCTTCTGCTAGAAAGCTGAACATGAAGAGGAACTTCATCTTTCAGCTTGACAACGACCCAAAGCATACATCCAAATTAACAAAGGAATAGCTTCACCAGAAGTAGATTAAAGTTTGGGAATGGCCCAGCCAGAGCCCAGACCAAAATCCCTGTGGGGTGATCTGAAGAGGGCTGTGCACAGGAGATGGACTCGCAATCTGACAGATCTGAAGTGTTTTTGCAAAGAAGAGTGGGCAAATCTTGCAAAGTCACAATGTGCGATGCGGATAGACTCATACCCAAAAAGACTGAGTGCTGTAATAAAATCACAAGGTGCTTCAACAAAGTATTAGTTTAGGGGTGTGCATACTTATGCAACCATGTGATTTTCTTTTTTGATTTTTTCTTCACTCTACTTAACTGATTCTAGTTTGTTTTTCAAATGAGTTGTCCAGTTTATAGGTCACATTAAAGGTGGAGAAAGTTCTGAAATGATTTATCTTGGTCTCATTTTTTGACAGCACAGAAACATGACATTTTAACAGGGGTGTGTAGACTTTAGACCTTTTCGATCCACTGTACCGATATATGTTGCTCATTTCATACAAACGTCTTCACTGTTCTTTCCCTACAAAGGAAACGAGCTACTCATCTGGCTAATGATGTAGGAATATCACATAGATTACACATTAATGCATCTGTGGAGAGCCAAATGTGGTGTTTTACCTTGGACGCAGTCCCAAGCTCATCCACGAGGTGATTTGTTCCACCAGGACACGTGCGCTGTGGATCGTCATTAGTTATCACCGCTTACCTATCTGCTGTATCCTGGAAAGAGATAGGCTGATATTAATAAAGTGATTGATGTGTTATTTGTGTCCTTCAGCATACGTGGCCATATTATTACACAAATACTCGCTATGTAGCTTACATTGATGTAGCAGTTCTGTTGCTGGTCATGTTTTTCCATGTCTAGGTTGTTTAAAGAAGAGTTGACACACGACAGCAGCTCTGTAAGGTTAATATGATGTTAGGATTACAGTCACAAATTAGACTAAAGTATGTGTGTATGGGATTTTTCAACCACATTTGGATCCCATTTCATGTGGTTTTGCAGGATCAGACAATGTGAGCAATCCTGGTCCGTAGAGGTTGTATGTGACTTTAAAAAGGGATTGGGTATCTTTTTACATTACAAAACCAAACAGGCATTAGGGGCTATCCTGGATAAAGAGATAGGGAGTATTGATCCAGGGATGAATACGATCACCAGTATCTGGGGTCAGGAAGGAATGTTATATTTTTCGTCCCTGTGTAGACAATTGGCAAAGCTTCACTTTTTGTTTTTCGGTGACTTCCTCTGGATCAATTAACAATAATTCTGCGTATTGCAGATCATAGATCTATAGAGGTTGAACCTGATGGACTAAAGTCTTTTTTCAATCTAAATTACTAGATAACAATGTAACGTGGGGCATATATACATTGACATAGTGGGATATATAATCCACTCAAATTATCTATGCCATTGATGTTTCTAACCGTCAGTACTTAAGATGTGTATGGGAATGTGTGCTTACTTACCTGTAACTGATCATGTGGCTTGTTCCAGTGTACAAACATTGACAACATCAGGGAACTCTCCTCTACTGTGGACTGGTTGGAATTCTGTATGACAAGGGAGATGGATAAAGGTGGATTTGGGAGTTAGGCATAATCCAGATACATTAGGCTGTATTCCATGCATATTGGGTATGTACTTACATGTGAAGTACTCACGAATTAGGCGGGCACGTTGTTGTGACCCCTGCAGATTATCCACTTCAGGGTGAAATAAAGGCTCTTCCTCCACAGGTAGCGGAGCCGCATCAATGTCCCCCAGACAGTTGGCCTGTAGTGCTATATTGTGCAGACAGCAGCAGGCAACGATGATGCGACAAACTTTCTGGGGCTTGTATTGTAGAGCCCCCCCAGTGGAATGTAAACATCTGAAGCGCATCTTTAGTACACCAAAGGTGCGCTCAATTACATTCCGGCAGGTTTTATGCGCAGCATTATACCGCGCCTCTGCCCGAGTCTGGGGATTGCTCACAGGGGTCAACAACCACGGCAAACACCCATATCCTGCATCACCTGGTGGAAATAAAATATGATGTTGATATGAATAGGATGTTGTGATGTTTGACAAAGCATATGGCCAAATATCGTCATCATGACCTATCAACACATCCCTGTGGCTAATACACAGTTAAAGATATATGTAAGAGAGATGGATCATGGATGCATCTGATAGGATAATTAGTAGGGTATTAACACATGGATTCTATCTGAAGCTTCAGATCAATTATAATGTAATTTCAACAAATGGAAAATCCAGATGTTCACACCCACAGGACACTTACATGAGGCGGAGATACAAGGGAAATACAACAGGGTACATATTGCGACCCTTCTGGTAGAGAGCAGGAAGTCACTGTTGCAGTTCTTGTAACGAGCACATGCCAGAGGTCTGAGGTGAAGAGTGATCGTGTATTCTTGTGAACGTAAATGTGATGCTAATTCAGGTGGAATTTCCCAGGGGCGTACACGATCAAACGCAAATGCCAAAAGACCTTGGAGATTTTGATAACTTCAAGGTAAGCTAATTCATGTTTATTCCGGGATATATTCAGGCAAGAAAAAGTTTGCCAAACAATATTAATTCTCCTCTATCAGATGAATTCTGAAGACATCTCACTTACATAGGCCGTACAAGAACACACAACACGTTATGTAGACTAGAGATGTCCATGTCACAGGATACAATGGAATGCATCAGAACATAAACCTAATGATTAATCAGTTATGGTTTTTGTCATATGTTGTTGTCAACTGCATACTGTTTGGCCAAGCTAACACAGGGTTCTGGCCAGCAATGAGCTATTCTGTTCTGGCTTTGGTCGTATTACTCCGTAATGCACATGTGAACATCAGATCAATAGAGGGAAACATGATGTACCGTATGTGTTATTGTATCCAGTCATAGTAAGATATGGTTGACTGCCATTACTAATGTGTACTCACCCAGTAGCCATCCGGATGGAAATCTGCCGGACTCAAAGATGTCATATATTCCGGATGCACGCAGGATATAGGCGTCGTGAGCACTTCCCGGGAAGCCTGCAAACACACCTTGTATGCGCATGTTCGCATCGCAAACAACCTGTACATTGATTGAATGATAATGCTTACGATTTCTGTACAGCGCTTCTTGCTCTCTAGGAGGTATCAGTGCCACGTGTGTACAGTCAATAGCACCAAGCACATTGGGGATACCTCCTAATTGGAAGAAATCGAACTTCACCTTCGAGATCTCTTCAGCAGTGTTAGGGTAACTGATGTATCTGGCAGCTCTACGACCAATAGCACGGAGGAATGCACTCAGACAATTCGAGAGGCTTGGCTGAGACATTCCTCCGGCTATGCTCAGGGTGGTCTGAAAGCTCCCAGAAGCAAGGAGGTGTATTGCAACTAACATCCGTGTCATTCCTGGGATGGCTCTATTTGCCCGTGAGCGAGGCTCAAGGTCCGCTCTGAGAACCTCATAGAGCTCCCCAAGACTGGCACGGGTCAGCCGAAAACGCTCATACACCTCCCCATCAGTTAACCCCTCTAATGTGAGTCTCTCCCTGTACACATTGGGTGCCCGCCTCCTCACAGGCTCCTGGTCAGGCTCCTGGTCAGGCTCCTGGTCAGGCTCCTGGTCAGGCTCCTGGTCAGGCTCCCCCCCTTCTGCCTGAGCCAACACATCCTGTACTCCCCCCAGCAGCTGATCACCGACAACATTGTCAGCCTCCCTGGGTGCAGGTGGCCCTATATCCATCTGTCCCTGTGCTACTGGAGCTCTCTCTCCTCCCTGATCCACCCCCACGATACTAGGCATGGCCTGTGGTAATTCCCTTGCCTGGCTTGGTTCTGCCCCAGCATGGATCACATCACCACTCACACCCTCATTCACTCCCAGACATTCCTCTCTGCCACTCCCCATCACCCCCTCAATCACACACCTTGCTTCCTGTTCTTCATACTGTGCTAGTTGAGCTGCACAAAAGCGTCTCAACCTCATACGCCCACTCATCCTAGCCCTCATCCCTCTCACATGATCATCCATGCTGTTTCAGACATGCTGATGACTTGTTGGGGATGGGGTTATATAGCTTGTTGATTGCATGATCTGGTATTAGGCACGTTAATTTCTGCTTTGCCATTGGTCACCTGTGGATCTTTACATGGCATTCCAGCTGATGATTTTAGGTCAAGAAGCCTCTCAACCTATTACATACGCACTTGGCCGCATGTAATTGGCTGTCCCAACGCGGGACGCCAAGTGCGTATGTAATTGGCTGAGAAGCCCAACACGGGACGCCAAGTGCGTATGTAATTGGCTGAGAAGCCCAACGCGGGACGCCAAGTGCGTTTGTAATTGGCTGAGAAGCCCAACGCGGGACGCCAAGTGCGTATGTAATTGGCTGAGAAGCCCAACGCGGGACGCCAAGTGCGTATGTAATTGGTTGAGAAGCCCAACGAGGGACGCCAAGTGCGTATGTATTGGGACTCTCAGTCAATTACATACGCACTTGGCGGCCTGACACTATACGTGCGTATGTAATTGGCTGAGTCTGTTGGCGCGCTCGCAAGCTGATAAGGGGACGTCCTAGCGAGACACGCCTCTCAGCCAATCACGTACGAGCTAAGAATTTGATTGACAGTATGAGCTTATAAATCTGAGTGATACAAACCCATGCGCTGACTGTGTTGTAAGAGCCATTGGAGTTAGCACGCAGTTTCAGGAGCAGGTGGGAGAGAGTCTTTGAGATTAGTACTTTGGAGAGAGGGAGATTAGTTATTTTTGTCTTTTTGCATTGTCTATTTCATAAGTCCTTCCATTTAAGCATTACACATATTTACAGATTTCACATATTTGCAAGACACATAGATTAAATAACACACATAGAGACATATATATAGTTAGGACACACACCCCACACACCCATTCCCCCCACCACACCCCATCCCCCAACACACCCCATCCCCCACCACTTATTAAATACACATAGCACACACATCTTTTCTTTCCAACAGACATTCCAGTAATACTTTTATTTATTTATCGTTCTTTTGATTTGTAGGCGCACTCTTTTTGATTTCTTTGTATTTTATTACTAGCATATTTACACGTAAGAGTTACACATATTTACACATTACACATATTTGCCTGACACATAGATTAAAGACACATAGAGACATACATAGCGTTAGGACACACAACACACACCCCCCCCCCCCCCCCAACCTTTGCACCGCATCCCCCAACAGTTAGTAAGAACACATAGAACATACACTTTTGTTTCCATCACATATATAACAGTTACACTTATTTTGAGTTATCCTTATTTTTGTATTATTTGAGCATGGAGGGAGGAGATAGGTGGAGAGAGGAGGAGAGGAGAGGAGCGGAGAGTGAGGAGAGTGAGGAGAGTGTAGTGGAGGGTGGAGGAGAGGTGGAGGAGGTGTCCCCGGAGGAGGAGGTGTCCCCAGAGGAGGAGGTGTCCCCGGAGGGGGTGGAGGAGGTGTCCCCAGAGGAGGAGGTGTCCCTGGAGGAGGAGGAGGAGTTGTCCCCAGAGGGGGGGGGGGAGGAGGAGGAGGAGGAGGAGGAGGAGGGAGACAGAGGCACTTGTAGAGGAGGGACAGAGGGGAAGGGGCCTGTTCCCAGGGGGCGGGGTAGTTTGGGGAAGGGACAGGCCTCAGGAAGAGTGCAGGGAGGCCAGGGTCCCCCAGCACAGTCGAGAGAGCAAGGGGCTATTGGCAAGGGCAGGCGCAAAGCCTGTAATTATACGCCCCAGGAGAATATGGTCCTCCTGGGTGCGATCCGTGACCGGCCCGTCATCCTTGTGGCAAGGGAAGCGAAGCCTGGGCCTAAGGCTCAGGCTTGGAAGGAGGTAGTGGAAGTGATGAAGGAGGTGTCCACGGTTCCTAGGGGCTTGAGGTCCTTGAAGCACAGATATGTGGATATCAGGGCCACGGTGAAAAGGAAGATGGCCAGAGAAGCGGAGGGACACAGTGTCGCCTATAAGGAGTGGGAGAGGATCGCAAGGGACTTTCTATGACCATCGCCCGCAGCTGGAGCTTCATCCCCGGTGGCCCAGCACGACCCAGCCTCCAGTTCAGGTGAATATCACATACACCAACATGCCACCACATGTGCAGCACACACACTACACATGGTGACCAACAAGGACACTGACATGTCAGCTCCATGGAATTAACAAGGGATGGATGGATGTATCATTAAATCCATGAAGCTGACAAATCACTGTCATTCCTGGCCACCCCAAGAGTAATTAAGCAATAGAGTCCATGTACTGGTGCGCCCAATGCAGCCTATGCAGTTACAGACCGCAGGCAAAATCCAGACAGTGTTAGGAGCCAGGAGAGGTCAAGACAAGAAACCAAAGAATAGATCCAATCTAGCAAATGAGAGCTAATGGGAGTTGCAATTAGGAGAATCATCCATGTTCAGGCCTAGATGTCAGATAGTTAGGAGTGAAACCGCAGGCAAAATCCAGACAGTGTTAGGAGCCAGGAGAGGTCAAGACAAGAAACCAAAGAATAGATCCAATCTAGCAAATGAGAGCTAATGGGAGTTGCAATTAGGAGAATCATCCATGTTCAGGCCTAGATGTCAGATAGTTAGGAGTGAAACCGCAGGCAAAATCCAGACAGTGTTAGGAGCCAGGAGAGGTCAAGACAAGAAACCAAAGAATAGATCCAATCTAGCAAATGAGAGCTAATGGGAGTTGCAATTAGGAGAATCATCCATGTTCAGGCCTAGATGTCAGATAGTTAGAAGTGAAAACATATCAATGTATTGATCAGCATACTAATGACATGTACCTTTCTTTTCTCTATTTCAGCATCCAGTAGGAGGTCTGGGTCCAGTGATGAGCCACGAGCGGGGCCGTCAGCCCCCGCCCCGCAGGAGACCGCTCAGGGGGAGGAGGCTACAGGCTCATCCGAGGGCCCTGGCTCTTCGGAGGGGGAGGTCGTGGTCGTTGACAGCCCCCCTGTCCAGAGCCCGACTGTCCCCCTCCTCCAAAGACTTGCCATCTCGCCGGGGCCCTCAGAAGGAGTGGAATATGCCACAGCTCCTCCTTCCCCACACTCTGAGCCACCGGGGACAACAACATCAGAGCCCCTGTCTCCAGCCGGGTCCCAGATCCTCCCCACTCTGTCCCCGCCATCTTCCCACCCGGCCCTGCCAGCAGGACCCGAGCCCCCACCACCAACGACCGAGGCTGCGCTGCTGGAGTTGTTGGCCGCCGTGAATAGGATTGATGCCAACATCTCTGGCATGAGGCGCAGCCTGGACAGGCGCTTTAGGGAGGAGAGGAGCCATCATCGTAGGCTGGAGCAGCATTTGGTCAGGCTGCTGGGAACGGGGCAGGTCACCAGCCAACAGCAGCCTGGCCCCTCCTCTCCTTCCACCATGCCTCCGCCGCCACCACCACCCGTGGTGCCACTACCTCCTCCTGCTCCCCCACCACCAAGGAGACGGCGTCCGGCCGCGGACGATGCAGGTCCTGTGCCCAGGCGGAGGAGGACCTAGGGGCTGTGGACATAATTGTGCCTTCTCAACAGCACTCCTCAGTGACAATCTATTGGTCACAATGCTGACCTCATCTAGCCTGGCTACAGAGTTTTGGATCTTTGCCTATGTGATGGTGACATTTTGTATGCAGATGGCTACCTCCCATCACATGGTCCATGATCCTCTTCTCTGTGGACACGTAGGGTTCGGTTGAGCATGCCACCAATTGATGGTCACTGGGGAATGCTGTTGGGAAGGGATGCTGCAGTCCCCTTTTTTTTTAGGCCCTTAGATTTTATGTTTTCTCTTTATGTTTTTCTTTCCATTTGTTTTGTTTTAGGTACAATTCAGGCCCATGAAGGCATCTCCTGCATCTGCAAGCATAGTGGAGGAATTATATGAGGCGTAAGGATTTACAAGTGCCTCTCAGGTAGACATTACTCCAATGACAGCCCCCTCCTTAACATGTAGCTCCCACAATCTTAAAGCTATCATATTGCCAGATATCTCAGACATGATTGTTGTTAGCTGAAATGTAGACTAATACCGCTATGGCGGTGGACTTGCAAAGTCTTACAATGGCATGTTAATGACAGCCAGCATTAATATATGCACTAATAAAGCATGTGATCCTGACCTCAATATCGGTCTGAGAACAGATCCTTGGGTCTGATGTAAGAAACAGTCAATGTGGCTGCTGACCTTTGTGTCCTGTCCATATTAATGGCTATTTGCCCATATTACTCATTATCCATAGACCTAGCTAATAGTTAGTAAAGCTTGCAGATGGGAATCAGGTGAGTTGGTATATTGGTACAGTATTTAGCACTTTACTGTACATGCATTGTCATTATTTTTTTTTAGCCTCCTCCGCCTTTTTTGTATTTTGTGGACCATTCATTTTTGTGGGCAATTTCACACACCACACTGTATGTGTGAAACTGGATTGGATTACACAGTCCAGAGGTTGAATCATTTGTTCAATTGAACAGATCCAGACAAGTTGTAAGTGCCGTGCACTCTAATGGTTTCTTCAGTTAAATGGAGAGATTTCTGGTTCCGGTTGCAGCATGTGACCCTGGTAGGTGCTATGCATCATGTTTATTCTAGACTATTAGATTGACCCCTGTAGGTATCCCCTTTTTTTTATTTAGCCCCTTGCTCTTTTGGGACCCGCCCACACCACACCCATGATATTAATGCACAGTCTTGACCACTGCTGATTGCGGTCTGTGTCCAAAAATAAAGTTTTGTTATACCGTTCTGTGAATGCACAGTCTTGACCACTGCTGATTGTGGTCTGTGTCCACAAATAAAGTTTTGTTATACCGTTCTGTGAATGCACAGTCTTGACCACTGCTGATTGTGGTCTGTGTCCAAAAATAAAGCTGTGTTATCCTGTTCTCCCCATGTCGGTGTGTTTTCAATGGTTGGGGTTAGGGGACATCCACATGCATCACATTAGTGTCACATTACTATAGCTGTAAACTAATGAGCACTAGTTAACCTGCAATAGATCCATACATACTAAGAGGAATAATAGTCCTAATAGCATTAGATATCATATAATGCATCTAATTGATCTACAATCTATGCATAATAAAGGGTTAATGCACAGGCCAAGTACAATTTGCGGGAATGGGGAGTAGGAACATTCCCCTGTGGGCCTAAAAGGGTGATGATAGGTGATACTGCAGTGGGTTGTCAGTTCCTTCTCCAGTGATTATTGATTTGTCCGTCAATTCTGCTCTCACACGCACTTCCCCAACATCACTTAGCAATCGAAACTAATGTAAATTGATGAATAGCAGAACATAATGGGAGGTCACCAAATGGGAATGAATGGTCATCTTGGCACATGGCCACCAGCAATGTCGTGGGACTTCCTTGGATAAGAGAAGTGGCGATTACCCCTGATGGAGGTGAGTTGGCTGGTGCTCATTGTGCCTCTGCAAACCTTCTGTGTGTGTTTGCTGCGCTTGTGGGTGGGAGAGTGACAGCACAACTGACAATCCACTCCGGTCTCACCGGCATAGGAACCTTGTAAGAAAGCAGTGCCAGAGGGTCAGAGTGGGACCCGACCGAAAGACCAAACAAGAGGTATTGTGTATTTCAATGAAGCTGTGAGCTATCCCATTAAGGGTCATTGTGGGTGGGAGAGTGACAGCAGAACTGACAATCCACTCCGGTCTCACCGGCATAGGAACCTTGTAAGAAAGCAGTGCCAGAGGGTCAGAGTGGGACCCGACCGAAAGACCAAACAAGAGGTATTGTGTATTTCAATGAAGCTGTGAGCTATCCCATTAAGGGTCATTGTGGGTGGGAGAGTGACAGCAGAACTGACAACCCACTCCGGTCTCACCGGCATAGGAACCTTGTAAGAAAGCAGTGCCAGAGGGTCAGAGTGGGACCCGACCGAAAGACCAAACAAGAGGTATTGTGTATTTCAATGAAGCTGTGAGCTATCCCATTAAGGGTCATTGTGGGTGGGAGAGTGACAGCAGAACTGACAACCCACTCCGGTCTCACCGGCATAGGAACCTTGTAAGAAAGCAGTGCCAGAGGGTCAGAGTGGGACCCGACCGAAAGACCAAACAAGAGGTATTGTGTATTTCAATGAAGCTGTGAGCTATCCCATTAAGGGTCATTGTGGGGGTGAGAGGGAAAGCTGAATGCAGGGCCAAATCCCAAACCACTGGGGAAGGAACTGACAACCCACTCCGGTCTCACCGGCATAGGAACCTTGTAAGAAAGCAGTGCCAGAGGGTCAGAGTGGGACCCGACCGAAAGACCAAACAAGAGGTATTGTGTATTTCAATGAAGCTGTGAGCTATCCCATTAAGGGTCATTGTGGGGGTGAGAGGGAAAGCTGAATGCAGGGCCAAATCCCAAACCACTGGGGAAGGAACTGACAACCCACTCCGGTCTCACCGGCATAGGAACCTTGTAAGAAAGCAGTGCCAGTGGGTCAGAGTGGGACCCGACCGAAAGACCAAACAAGAGGTATTGTGTATTTCAATGAAGCTGTGAGCTATCCCATTAAGGGTCATTGTGGGGGTGAGAGGGAAAGCTGAATGCAGGGCCAAATCCCAAACCACTGGGGAAGGAACTGACAACCCACTCCGGTCTCACCGGCATAGGAACCTTGTAAGAAAGCAGTGCCAGAGGGTCAGAGTGGGACCCGACCGAAAGACCAAACAAGAGGTATTGTGTATTTCAATGAAGCTGTGAGCTATCCCATTAAGGGTCATTGTGGGGGTGAGAGGGAAAGCTGAATGCAGGGCCAAATCCCAAACCACTGGGGAAGGAACTGACAACCCACTCCGGTCTCACCGGCATAGGAACCTTGTAAGAAAGCAGTGCCAGAGGGTCAGAGTGGGACCCGACCGAAAGACCAAACAAGAGGTATTTTGTATTTCAATGAAGCTGTGAGCTATCCCATTAAGGGTCATTGTGGGGGTGAGAGGGAAAGCTGAATGCAGGGCCAAATCCCAAACCACTGGGGAAGGAACTGACAACCCACTCCGGTCTCACCGGCATAGGAACCTTGTAAGAAAGCAGTGCCAGAGGGTCAGAGTGGGACCCGACCGAAAGACCAAACAAGAGGTATTGTGTATTTCAATGAAGCTGTGAGCTATCCCATTAAGGGTCATTGTGGGTGGGAGAGTGACAGCAGAACTGACAATCCACTCCGGTCTCACCGGCATAGGAACCTTGTAAGAAAGCAGTGCCAGAGGGTCAGAGTGGGACCCGACCGAAAGACCAAACAAGAGGTATTGTGTATTTCAATGAAGCTGTGAGCTATCCCATTAAGGGTCATTGTGGGTGGGAGAGTGACAGCAGAACTGACAATCCACTCCGGTCTCACCAGCATAGGAACTTTGTAAGAAAGCAGTGACAGAGGGTCAGAGTCGGACCCGACCGAAAGACTGAACAGGACATATTCACATTCTCCATGTGCCCCATATTTGTGTTCCCAAATGTAGATGTGATGAGCAACATGTATACAAAATAACAGGGTTAATATTGCATTTTCTTGATGTTTTAGTGTTTTTATGTAATCAGGTAGTGTGTCTTTAATTTTGGTTTATGTAAGCTGCAGCATGGCTTTTCATTCAAAATGTAACAACTAATTGGTTGTATAATGCCTTGGCTTTGGTGGGGGGAGGGGATGGTTAAATCAATTGTAATGGCCTTCCATGCTTTTCCTCTGTTAAACTCACTTTTAGATTTTTAAGTTGTCTGTACGTAATGCGTAAACCATTTTACGTGGGTTTTTTGTGCACTTAGCGAATTTGCGAGATACGAGCGTCTACGCAAGGAATTCTTGTCCGCTACTTACTACGTAGCGCTTATCGGAGGCAAATCTCGGCAAAGTAGTCCGAAATTACGCAAGTCAATCGCAAGTCGACTCGGATATCGTAAATCGACTTACGATGGGCCTTTGCGAGATACGAATTCATCCGCAGCTCGAATTTAATAGGGCCCATGATTAGCTACAAAAAGGGTTCATTGGCCTGTGTTTGTAAAGAGTTTTATAAAGTTATAAGTATTAAACCAATTCATAGTGAAATATATGAAAGACTGGAGAATGTGAATTAGTGCATTAGAAGTATGGGGCATGTTTTGAGCAACAGTGTGAAAGTTAACTCCAAAATCAAAGATCTGTAGTTATGAATGATGACCCTCAGATTAATTGAACAGAGTCTTCCCAGGTTAGTTTAATAATCCCCCAAATAGGAAGAAATAAATAAAATTAAAATGCATAGATAAGAAGAGAAAATGGGAAAAAATATGTAAAGGAGGAATAAGAAGGAAATGGGCTAGTATAAGCAGGGGAATGCAAATATTTCCATTTAGTAAATACCAAAGGGTAGACACAGAGAAAATAAAGAAACAATGATATAAAAAAAGAAAGAAAATTATCAGATATGTAAAGTGGGAAACGTAGCAAAGTGTAAATTAGGAAAAATAGGAAATGTGATGTACTGTAGGACCAACGTCCAAAGGAAGTTTGCTATTGTTATAGTCTATCTTCATTATCCTGAATACATATTCAACTCTCTTGTTTTGAAAATGACACAATATATTATTAGATTCTCCAAAGCTACTTCATTATATAGGATGTAAAAACAGTGCATGATTTAAAAATTAAACGTATAAGGAAATCTTGTTTCACCACAAACTTCTCTGTGAGACCATTGAGTTTAACCATTGTAAATAACGCTACAGTTCATTTTCCCTTGCCTACGTAGGCAGCCATACATACTATGGATAAGTAATTTTTGATTTTATTATACTATTTATTCATATATGAGGTACAAATAACTGTGCTCTCATATACAGATCTGTCTCGGTAGTGTTAATGATCTTATAGCACATTTTGGCAATGGTAATGCTTTTATATATAAAACAAGTTTTAGAATACATTGGTCCACTAACTATACATTAAAGCAGCTAACTTTTTAGTTTTAGAATACCGTGGTCTACTAAGTATACATTAAAGCAGTTAACCTTTTTAAGGTACCTATGAGAATTACAATCATTCGTATGGAATGAGTGCATATTTATACATACACAATAGGTCATATCAAAAAAGATAATTTTATAAAATAAATACATATAGCATTAATATTGAATGGGAAATCAATGTTTATGTAACCAGAAAGCATGCAATCAATTGCTTAGCATCTCTAAGAACATTTGAGAGTTTAACATGGCTAAATGAGTGATTGAATTATGTTGCTTTAAATTTTGACCTATAGTTATATAGATGTTCATTCATTCCTTATAAATGATTCCAGATCTTATAAATGCCCTAAAAAGCTATCTGCTTTAATATATAGTCTGTAGCTTTGGCAGCTAGTGGCACATAAAATAATGTTTAGATTTAAAGGGCCACTTAATTCAGCATAATTTAGACCAAATTTCTAAATTAGGAATCCACCCAAGGGGAAGCCTGATCTTTAATATCTATTATAAAAATCACTATCATATATTTAATTTTTCACCAGTAATTTCTAGAAATGTAATACAATTCAATAAATACATTTTCCAACAGGCTGGCCTACTCTGTGAGTGTTAATATACATGCCAAACAAAAAAGAGAAACAAAACTTCCCCAAAGGAAAATTATTTTATATCACAGCAATGATCACAAAATCAAATATATATTTTTTAAAAATGTTTTGTTTACTATTTGTTTATTATTTGTCTTGTGCAAATAATGTTAAGATCAAAAATTCATATGTGCAACATCATACATAAATATTTTGTAATACAATAAAAAAAATTATTCTCCAATGTCTCCAATGTTATACTGTATATCCTCTTAAAATTGTGCCTAGTCAAACAATATTAGAATAATTAGAAGTCCCTGTTCTACCTGTTGTAGCAGTACTTGGGACCCACTACTAGCCCCCTAAATAGGACATGAAACTACTCTACAATCCTAACTATATTCACTTCTGTAGTTGCACTTGGGACATACTACTTGCGCCCTAAAGAAAAAAAAAAGGAGAGGGGATAAACCTACACTACATACTACTCTAGCAGTAATATATTGTTGAAATAAGTGTCTATATTACTTATGATACAGAAATTGTAATGAATATCAGATGATCACATTAGTATGAATTAGAAAGTTGGGTACCTATAATTACTATATAAATACAAATATATAACCCCTGTATCATAAAAATATCAATACCATCCATTTATCTAGACCAAATAAATATAGGGTACAAGCAATGCTTAAGTCAATATTAAACTTTACATGTATGTGCCAAACACAGAATACACAAATTTGCATAATAAATGTTTAATACAAGTTACGCCTGCCTGCCATGCCATCTAAATGGGATAGCACTCATAAGCTGGCAGACGCGTTCGTTTCGCGCCTGCTTCTTCCCAGGCCAATTACTGGAAGTGAAGGAGGCTGTTTCTTTTTAACCCTTTATCCTCTTTGCTATTGCAGGTGTTTGCAGAATCAATTCTACAATCAAAAGGAGTCTGCAGAGCCACATCAATCTGAAGCAAAAGAGCAACAACAAATCTACAATCAAATATTTCAAATTCTAAAGGTTTTATTAAAACAATACAGAATTGTCTATTGTTCTAATCACTCTTATATAGAAGCATCCAAAAAAATGTAATACCTAAATAAACAACCTTGTATATATTACCCTCATATTTATAAAAGAGAGCCTCTGATTATATCTGAAATAGAATAATCAATTAAGAAAATATATAGGCTTATATCCAGTGATCCTTAGCTATGAAAAATTATACACAGGTATATACACATTCTATCAAATTACATTTGCCCACAAATTATATAATAATAATATATTTAAAAAACTGTGAATTTACATGATACCAGCACCAAGTGCATTAAAAATCAAGTGCATAATTAATAACAGTTTATGATCAAGGATATGTGCACTTAGAATTAAAGCCCAGTCACCACTGTTAATAAATTGTCCTACATTATACCATAGTTGTTCCACGTACACCTCTAAAAAAAAGCACAGTTAGATACATTTTTAAATAGTCAAATTTGATGTTTATCAAGAAAGAGAACAGATACAGCAAGAATTTATATTTAGTAAGGAATGTAACATAACTCCCCAGAATATTAAAATAATGTCTGATATATTTTGCATACTTTTCCTATACTATTAAATACATGCAGATGCTTAAAAATGCTTGCTACCAGATATCAGTAATTACATTTAGACAAAAGCACAACCAATAACTGGACCTAATGATATCCTATACCTTAACCCTAAATTATAAATACTATTCCTTTATTGGCTAAGTAATTAGGTAGCAATTCTATAATTTATTTCTGTGAAATATGATAACAAAATAATATATAAAACCCCTTATACCCCACATAATTAGGCTCTTATGGATAATGCAGATTTCTTTAGAAAAAAAGCGATCAAAAATTTAGGACCTACGTCTTGACTACCAAAAGGTAAATTTGGACCACATCACAGTAAAGGACTCATAAAAGCAGATTGAAATACGTTTATAATTTTTTTAATACGTGTATTTTACACTGAGAAATGTATAATTTTAAACCTGTATTTACACGAGCCACTGACATGCCCTCTACCAGACCCACAGCTACAGCTCTGTGTAGTGAGCTAAAGAAAAAAAATAGTTAACTCTTACTAAATGCATCTGTGCAGAGCAAGTAATTATGGAATCACCAAAACAGTTTACTTATGGGTAAACTTTTTAGTGCAGTCCTGAGTTTAGAGAAAAACTGCTACCAATCAGTGCTCGGCTATTTGTTATTAATCATGTAACAGTCAGTAGGCAGGATAGACTGTATTTGTAAACAGACCTTACACTTTCGATTTTTAACATACAATCTGTGGTCTTTCACACCATGTGAATATATGTGAAAGCATATGTGTTGATGTGTCAGTTATTTCAATATATTTGGCTATGTAATTGGTTATACGTATGCACATGTCTCTATGTATGCAATAATTTAGATCAGGCTCCAAGGTAAAACAAGACTTCAAGCACTTTCCATTGGTTAAAAAGGACACACAAGAAAAAAGGACCCAGTCTTTAACTGAACTTTATTGAAGTGTGGGTGGCTAGTTATTTAATTTATCATTATGGTTGATCAATTAGATAATTACAATTATATGTTTTAATGAAAATAATAAAAAACATTGGAAATGTTTTGCCAAATCTGCTCAAAACATGACTAAGTTTGTGGCATAAAAATGAATAACAGTTAACGTATAAATGTTGTATGATGCTATGTAGTGTCTACATAAAATTATCAATCACCTATCAATCTGAGTGCTTAGTCACATTAATGGCTATACTTGGCTAAACTTGCAGCAACTTTACTGTGCCTAATGTATCTACACAGTTGAGTTACATTATTAGGACCACCAGTTAATATCTGAAATAACTGCCGGACAGTAGCTAGACGGCATGATAGTAAGTCAATAAGTTGCTGGATTGCTGGCAAGGGTATCTGGAGCCATGTAGACTACAATGCATCTGACAGCTGCTGAAGAGTGCATGGTGTGGGATCCATACAGCATAAAGGGCGATCGAAGTAGTGGGCACAGGTGCTCAACAGGGTTCAAGTCTGGGGAATTTGGAGGCCAAGGAAGTACTTGGAAGTCTTTGGCATGCTCCTCCAGACATTCCCCAGACTATAATGCTGCTACCACCAGCTTGTGTTCTTCCATCAATGGTTGCAGAGTGTTTGTTCTCTCAGTTTTTGCTCCTGACACGCCAACATCCATGCAGTCGATGGAGCAGTAAACTTGCCAATCAGAAGTGGTCCAATTTCAGTATTGCTGGGCATATCGAAGCTGTTTCTGTTGAAGAACCCTGGTTAGCATGGGTGCAGTGACCAGCCATTTGCTTCGGAGCCCCATACGCATTTTAGATACAATTCTGGTAGACCCCTGGTTCGTGAGTTGCTCAACTATGGCATGTTGGTTGGCCCTCACACACACCTTCGCAGCGGACGTTTACCTCTGACATCAATGGCATGAGGTGCTTCCCAGCTTTCAGGCAGTTTATTCGCAATGGTGCCGTATCCAGTGACAGTACACTTTAACCACAGCATCATGCAAAAATGTCCCAAACAGTGCTTTTTTAGAAATACAAATTTTTATTTAGTTACCAAAATACATATTTATAATTTGTTCACAATTTAATTTAGTTACCAAAATACATATTCATAATTAGTTCTGGCCCAGCAAATACAGGAGATTTTATTAATCTGCTAAAGGGGCTCAAAATGTCTAAATAGGTTTAAGGCAACAGAATCCTAAATACATTAATAGTGTTCAAGATTTGATATCAGAAGCATCATGGAGTCCTATACTTCCCCTTCTCTTTCAACTATAGCCTATGTGACAATCAAGTTCTTTATAATAATGTTGTACTTTACTGGTTACTGGACTATTGACTACATTGCCTCTGCTTTCCCATTAATTTATTTGCATTAAGTACCTAATTTTTTGTTTTGTTATGTATGTAATTTATTACAAAGATCTAAAGTAATGTTTTATGAAATAGCAATGTAGACCAATGTGTACTGGATGAGTATATAGTTTTAAATAGTTTAGGTGTAACATATAAACTCATTAGATAAATGTGAGGGCATGTTTGTGTTAGACTAGAAAAGAAAAACATTCCTTCATCAATATGTAAAAACTGATCTCTGAGTAAATCATGTGGAAAAGAAAATAGCAACAACAACAATAAATATGTCACCCTATCTCTGCTGTGACAAGGAAAATGGAAAAAATCGGCTTCCATAGGAACTGTATTAAATTAATCAGACACTTCTGCGACCTCGCCATTGGAATTTCACCTGCTTGCATCTGTGCTGTAATTCATATGCAAATCCATTACTGAAGTGCTGATGAGCGTTAGGATTTCATATACTGAGACTAATAAAATCCACAGACAATCTGAGATAACATTCAAGCTTCTGGCGAGAAAAGAATTCATTGGAATAAGCATACAATGATTTTAAATCACCTGTTTTCAGAGTAACTAATGTATAACATCAAGTTTTCACTAAACTAAAAGCATATATTTAACTTTTAACCCTTTTCAACTACAAAAGGCAGTCAATTTGTCATTTTGATGACATAAGAGCAGAATACATAGATACAGGTTTAAAGAAACATAACAACTTATGCACCATACCATAATGTACGCGTTTACTTTTAAAGAACTCTGAAAATCGGCATGCAGTTAATTGACAATTACTAAATATAGCCATATATTGACATGTTATTATCCTATTGTTAGGTGCTTAACACTAGTCTAAATAAACTATCTTACCAAACAAAATTTAAACCTAAAAAGTCGCTAAAAAGGTGCTTATAAAAATATATACTTTAAAAACACAATTACATTTTAGACTTCAACGCAAAACAAACATCCAACCTAAAAAGAAAAAATGGTGAATAGGAGGGCACCTATGCGATGGCATAGAAGATCAGTCCTATGATCTCAGTGGATCCTCCTGCTTGGAAGGCTCTCTAACAGAAGCCCCAAAGCTTTCTAAATATCCTATTATAAATAGAAGGAAACAAAAAAATTGCATGTATGAGCGTTTCATTGAAAACGAAAGGGAAAATAGGGTAGGTTAAAATCAAAGAATTTGTCTACACATATAGTATCATGTTTGGAAGGGCTCTGCTGTCAGTTTTCAAAGCATAAATATATTTCTTGCAGGCTGTAACATTCAGGAATGCATTGCTTTTTAAAATGAAGCAATGTATCCTTCAATCTTCAAGAAAGCACATTCTGTCTTCCAAAGATATTTAAATTATTTTGTGTTATTTCTTTCAAAATCACTTTATTTGTAAAGTAGAAAACACGTGGCATATTCCAATGGTACTTATTATTATTATTATTATTATTGTTTACTAGCGACTTGCCCGTCAAAAAATGACAGCAATAAGATTGTATGGCAGGTAATGCTGTTTGGTTGAGAGATTCATTTTGTTGGTGTTCCGAGATCCTTCCGCACTGATTGCGAGGCTGTTGGTTGTTGTATTTCTTTTTCTGATAGGTGCTTTTGGTGTTATTGTTTGGTCTGCGTTGATGTGTTTTTTGCGCTTCTTGCAAGTGTTTTTGTGCTATGAGCAGCGTTGGCGGTAGTTGTGAGTGGCGAGGTATATGGCTTTTATATGTATTGTGAGATTTTTTTTTTGTGTATATGTTTTTTTGTATGCTAAAGAAATAATTAATAAATTAATAAATTAATATACTTAACCTATTTTGAAGTAATATATGCAGGAAGCATTGTGTTGAAGAGCTGACAATCTGTTTTGATGTTGCTGCAGCATACAATGTTGGTTTGCGCTGTTGTGAAGCTGATGTGTAAGTGTCAGCAATGTGTGCAGTGTGTAGTGTAAATAGTGTGCGTGCATTAGGAAAATCTGTTAGGGTAGCATTTTACTTCCACATTGTGTTGTAAAATAGTGGCTAATGTGTATGTGGTACGCGGCTGTGGATGATTTAGCGTCCTTGTTAATAGTGTATTTTGGACCTCGTACGGCTTTTTCGGAAAATCTGTATGTGTTTTGTGGTGTTTTGCGTCTTTAGGGTCCTGTAGCCTCGTTTTCGTTTTTTTCGGCAGACATTTTTTCTCTCCCTTATGGGATTTTCGTGTGTGTGAACTCTTGAATTTGGACTTAAATTGAGATGTAACTTCACTTGCAGAGATACTGGGTGCCCCCCCCCCCTTGCTGTGGTTAAGCTTTTGATGTGTTTGTTGTGTGTATTTATTGTGTTTTTAATGTTTCCATGTGCGGGAGGTTCGGGCGCTAAGGTCGTATTTTTGCCAGCTCGTAATGTTTTTTTTTCTAAGTCCTGCAGCTCGTATTTCTGGATGCTAAGTCCATACATTTTGCTGTGTAAGTCCCGGAATAACATTTTAGTTAGAGTGGCAAGCTTTCCAGAGTTGCACCTCTCTATATCAAATCAGTAGCACTAGGGTTAGATTAAGACACAGAAAAAAACAATGTATTGTTCTCCAAGTAGATGGCTTGAGTAATGTTTATCAAAAGCGTTTAATTATCTAACATGTAGCAAGCAAAGTCAGCAATCACTATTTAGTCAGCTCAATTTTAAGTGCCATTAACAGGTCATGCATTTAAAAGAGAAAATAAAAAGATGATTTTGTGAAAATTAAAGCTAGCTTAATTATTCATAATGTTATTTATAGAAATGTTAAAACTATGGATTTATCTTAGAATGGGAACAAAGTAAACAAAAAATACATTTGGAAGTGCAAATCAGGAGCGGATGCTTTTATATGTTTCTAATTACAGCACTTTTTACATACCTTGAATGTAAATTGCTGGATTTTTCATTTCTGAAAGTACTCGTTTTATCATGATGAATCTCTATAAACGTAGGTGGAGCCAAAGGCTTACTAGAAAGGTCTTGCATTTACATACACTAAAACCAAAGGCCAATTTCCAGAGCTGGATTAAAACCTTAACAATAAACTGCAATGTATATATATATATAAATATATATATTCCACAATAAACATTTAGTGTATGGTGAGCACAAAAGTGAGAAAAGCTCTCCACCGTACAAAGTACAGAAAACGAATAATACATTAATAAGCCCATTTGCATGTCTAAAAGGAGGGGGACATGCAAATGAGAATACAATGTACCTCACTCTTTTAATCCAAAAATAGCAACTTTATACATTGCTCCCTTAAAGCATATGCCCGCTGTATTAAACAGCTTTTAAGCAAAGCATCGGGTTGGATTTTACACAAACCAAGAATCACTCATATACAGGCCTGTTTCAAGCTTTTGGCTATCATCAGTATGAGGTAGATTCTGGTTTGTGCAATAGATTTTGTAGGATTGGGTATTCCACAATAATCATTTAGTGTATGGTGAGCACAAAAGTGAGAAAAGCTCTCCACCGTACAAAGTACAGAAAACGAATAATACATTAATAATCCCATTTGCATGTCTAAAAGGCGGGGACATGCAAATGAGAATACAATGTACCTCACTCTTTTAATCCAAAAATAGCAACTTTATACATTGCTCCCTTAAAGCATATTGGTCTGAATATAAGTCACACCTTTTTTCCAATTTACGAGCTTGCGAGTGCGGCTTATATTCACGACAGGAGGTTTCTGTGCTGTAAAAAAATGAGACAAAGATAAATCATTTCAGAACTTTTTCCACCTTTAATGTGACCTATAGAAAAAAAAAGAAAAATAATGTGGTTGCATAAGTCTGCACACCCTGTTATAACTGGGGATGTAGCTGTGTTCAGAATTAAGCAATCACATTCCAAATCCTGTTAAATAGGAGTCAGCATACACCTGCCATCATTTAGAGTGCCTCTGATTAACCACAAATGTGTGGTACATGTGACAACAATCTCCCATATTCTTCATATGTCTGGGCTATGGGGTAGAGTGGCAAGACGAAAGCCTTTTGTTACAAAGAAAGAAATCCAAGCCAGGCTACATTTTGCAAAAACACATCTGAAGTCTCCCAAAAAGCATGTGGGTAAAGTTGTTATGGTCTGATGAAACCAAGGTTGAACTTTTTGGCCATCATTCCAAAAGATATGTTTGGCGCAAAAACAACACTGCACATAACCAAAAGAACACCATACCCACAGTGAAGCATGGTGGTGGCAGCATCATGCTTTGGCTCTGTATTTCATCAGCTGGAATTGGGGCCTTAGTTAAGATAGAGGGAATTATGAAGAGTTCCAAATACCAGTCAATATTGGCACGAAACCTTCAGGCTTCTGCTAGAAAGCTGAACATGAAGAGGAACTTCATCTTTCAGCATGAAAACGACCCAAAGCATACATCCAAATCAACAAAGGAATGGCTTCACCAGAAGAAGATTAAAGTTTTGGAATGGCCCAGCCAGAGCCCAGACCTGAATCCGATTAAAAGTCTGTGGGGTGATCTGAAGAGGGCTGTGCACAGGACATGCCCTCGCAATCTGACAGAAGAGTGGGCAAATCTTGCCAAGACAAAATGTGCCATGCTGATTGACTCATACCCAAAAATACTGACTGTTGTAATAAAATCAAAAGGTGCTTCAACAAAGTATTAGTTTAAGGGTGTGCATACTTATGCAACCATATATTTTTTTTTTATTCCCTCTACCTAAAAGATTTCAGTTTGTTTTTCAATTGAGTTGTTCAGTTTATAGGTCACATTAAAGGTGGAAAAAGATCTGAAATGATTTATCTTTGTCTCATTTTTTTACAGCACAGAAACCTATATTAATAGCATAGTAATGGATTTGCACAGGGGTGTGTAGACTTTTTATATCCATTGTACATAGAGCCAGGGCCTGGTGAAGGTGCAGAGAAGAAGGTACAACTGGGACAGAGGGCACCAGGTAGGGACACTGTCCCTAGAGGCGAGTATAAGGCTCTGGGGGAAAGAGTGCAGAAAAGGAGATGAGGCAGACAACAAAGGGGGCACAGCACAGAGGATTTATTTTTTATATCCACCCCACACAGGGCAAGGGCTGGGGAAGCCATATTTATACATATACTTCAACATAAAGGAGGGTCAGCATTTGCGGAGGTGCAGGCTCAATGGCGCCTCACACGCGGTTACAAACACCCACACGCACGACTTACTTAAAAAAAACATTACGACCTCTGAACCGACCTTAACGTTATAAACTCTCACACGTCCGACTTAGAAAAAAATACATTACGACTAAGGAAAAATATGACCTTAATGGCCGAACAGGGTGCCACGGAAAACAGTTAAAACATAATAAATACACACAAAAAACACATAAAAATCGTACCCACATCAAGGGGGGGCCTCCAGGACCTCTGCAAGTGAAGTTACAACTCCAGTTAAGTCCACATTCACGAGTTTAGACACACGAAAATCCCCTAAGCGATAGAAAAAAATGGCAGCCGAAAAAAACGAAAACGAGGCTACAGAACCCTAAACTTGCAAAACAGAGCTAAACACGTAGGACTTACACCAGGTAGTATAACAGAGTATCGCAAAATCCTTACGATGCGCGTAACACACATACAATATAGCCGCCATTTTAAGACAATCTACACAATAACGAATCTGAAATGGCGGATTTCCCGCCTAAAATAACGGCTCTGCCTCGCGCACAAACCCTATATATAGGGCACAATTGCCACAGAGCTCACACTTTCTCCTCAGGTGATGACAGTCTGACTGGATGTTTTCGGCTGCCGGAAAATACAAAGAGATTGTTAGCTCTTCAGGATATTGATTGCTGGATATTTCTTATTGATAGGTAAAGTATATTAATTAATTTATTAGTAATTAATAAATAAAATAAAAAAAAACACAAAGAAAAAAAATACATTACTGCATTTTGCAATATCTGTACTTTAGCACGGTATTAATCATTAACCATTTGAAATATGTTTATTGATGAATTAATTTTTAATAGACATTAATTTTATGAATTAATTAATTACTAATTATTAAAAAAATAAATCGTTTATAACAACAAAAAATGTCACTGGAATTAGATTTTGACATTGATGCTCAACTATTAATGTTCATTTCTTATTTTATTCATCATTACGATTATTAATAATGTTAATTAATTAACAATTAGTCATAATAACACATTTAGTACAAGAAAAAAAATGTATAGTTGTTTTACATTTTGTGCTTGCTACTCAACTATTAATGTTTATTGATCATTCATACAAGAAATTTAAAGTAAAACATTTATAAAAATATATCTCCCTTTTGCACTGAATTTAGATATTACTGTTGTTGATGATTCTTTAAGCTCATTGTATTAAAGGTATAGGATCCTCAAAGCAAAATTACTTCCTGACCCCAGAAACTGGCGATCAAATTTCTCCCTGGATCAATATTCCTTCGCTAGTTATCTAGGATAGCCTTGAATGCCCTCTTTATTCAAAAATATATCTAACCCCTTTTTGAAGTTGTCTATCGAATTTGCTGTTACCACCTCCTTTGGTAGCGAATTCCACAGTTTAACCACCCTAACTGTGAGGAACCCTTTTCTTTGTTTAAGGTGAAATCTTTTTTCCTCTAACCTCAAAGGGTGTCCTCTTGTCAGTTGAAAATCTCTTGCTACAAAAAGTTCACTTGACAAAGCCTTATATTGACCCTGGATGTATTTAAACAAGGTAATCATGTCTCCTCCTAGACACCTTTTTTCTAGCAAAAATACATTTAATTTGGTTAGTCTTTCTTCATAACTTAGCCACTCCATTCCCCTTATTAGTTGTGTAGCCCTTCTCTGTACTTTTTCCAGCTCTAAAATGTCTTTTTTATGAAGTGGAGCCCAAAATTGTACTCCATATTCCATATGAGGGTGTATTAGGGCTTTGTATAGTGGCAGAATTATGTTTGCTTCCCTTGCTTCTATACCCTTCCTAATACATGCTAATATTTTACTTACCTTTCCAGCTGCTGCTTGGCTTTGAGCACTGTTACCTAGGTGGTTGTCCACTAGTACTCCCTAATCCCTTTCAATATCTGATACCCCTATATTTACTCCATTAAGATTATAGATTGCATGGCTATTTTTCCTTCCCAAATGCATAACCTTGCATTTATTTGTATTAAATCTCATCTGAATAAACAAGTGATATCTTAGGGAAATAAACCCATTAGTGCTTGACACTACAAATTCAAATGCGAGGACATCATTGGGTTAATCATAATCACATAGTATTAGAAAAAAAAATATTGGTGAAAAAACAACGTCGATTAAAAGAATTTAAAAGAAATTTAAAAACACTGTGAAAAATAGTTCCTTCAATGACTCTTGTAACCACTATTACCACTCTATTATATAGTGTTCTTAGAGTGTAGTTACAAAGATAATTTCTCAGAGTGTATAAAAGGGCAAATGCTCACTGACTTAAGAGCTATAAAGAAATCCCATAGGTATATATATATATATATATATATATACATATATATATATATATAATACTGATATAAATTGCTGGCAAGTGGTGTAGAGCACCTATTAGTGGTAGAGTTATCTGGGTGTTCAAGAATATAAATGCTCAGCCTCATATGGGAGTATCATAAAGTCTGATACAAATTCCAGTTACTGTATAAAGCAACGCTGCTTTCCCTTTGTGTATATATGCACATACACAACTGACATATAGTTTCTAAAACGATAACTGTCTCCTCTTAACTAGGTTACTGAGGGTGTTTGTCAGTTCAAGGAATAGGCTATAGTAGCCCAAATTATATGCCCTTAAAATGCCTCTGAACTATTTACTACAGAGCGTTTGCGCCTCCATCAACTCGGAGTTTCGCGCTTCCTGATTACGGCGTGCGTGATGACATCACGCTGCGCTCGCCTGTTACCTAACATGTTTCTACGTTACAAAACGTCTTTGTCAAAGGATCAAGGCGTGTACTGGAGCTAGGAGCTATTTAAAGGGAGCGGTAGTCATGGTTACCAGTGCTAACGAATGTGCTACACTTAAAAACGTCTCTTATTTGTCAGAAGCCTAGAAGGGAGGAAAGTAATAGTAATTAGATATATATAAAATATTATCATTGGACATTAAAGGACCTTTATATAGATTGATACAGGGCTGAAGGATCTTCCATGTATAAGTGTGAATACAGTGGTGAATCAATGGATGAAAGGATATAGCCTCTTCTAGTGATCAGTGTACCACTGATGAAGTGAGCTTATAAAAAAGGAGAGTATAATAATATCAAATCGATAAAACAAGTGCTTAACATTTCTTATGGATAAAAATAATATCCATGATAATAGTGTGAAGTGCTTGGTGCAGTGACTGGTGACAGATGGATAGAAGATAAAGTCCCAAGATACTAGGGACTGTGTAATTAAATTCCTATAATACATAACTATGTAGATGAGTCCTGATAAAGTGATAAGAAAAGCGTCCATCTAAATAGAGGTGCAATGTGAAGTGACCTGTAATTATATAGGCTAAGGTGCTAGGTAGTGTAAGTGTAAGGAATTGTGCACCAAAGGATATACATACTATACATAAGCACCCTATAAGGGAGGCGGTATAAATAGACTATTACAAATGGAACAGTCTGGGGAGTTCAAAAAACGTATATGTGTAAAATATTTAAATGAAGGGAGTATAAAAAAAACCTTCATTTAAACCATTGGGTACTTGTGCTTGAAGTTTGTAAATCCATTTGGATTCACATTGTAGTAGTTTCTTTTGGAAATTGCCCCTCCTGGGTCCTGGAGTTACTGAGTCTATGATGCAGAACTTGAGTGCATCCGGATTATTCTTGTGGCAATATTTAATATGTCTTGCTATGGGGGTGTCATATTCATTAAGAATAGAGTATATATGCTCCCCCACTCTACGTCGAAGCTCTCTACAGGTTTTGCCTACGTAAATCCTATTACAAAGGCATGTGGCTATATATACCACTCTTGTAGATTTACAGTTAAAGAAGTTGTTAATATCATAGCTAAACCCGTTAATAGGGTGTATATAGTTTTTACATGGTTTCACAAATTTGCAGAATTTGCATCTACCACATTTGTACATTCCCTTAAGGGGTTTAAGCCATGTCTTGGCCTCAATTTGATTGTCTTTGTACATACTATGTACAATCATATCTTTGATATTGGTGCCTCTCCTATATGTTATGCTTGCCTTTGGAGTTAGTGCATCTTGTATATCTTTGTCGCTTGTAAGGAGATGCCAATGTTTCTCAAGAATATTCTTAATAATATCAGAATCATGACCATATGTCATTATACATCTAATAAGATCATGGTTAGATGTATCATTTATTTTAGTGATATTATTTACTTGTTTTTTTGTGACATGTGCATTTAGCAGGTCAGTTCTGTTACAGGATAAGGCATGCTTATAGGCTGATTTAAGACTCCTATTCGGATAACCTCTTAATTTAAACCGCTGTCAAAGTTTATCTGCTTCTGTTTTAAATTCATGTTCTGTACTACAGTTCCTCCGAATTCTTAAATATTGGCCTTTAGGGATTCCTCTTTTTTGGGGCCCAAAATGTTGGCTTTCCCATTTCAATAGTGTGTTAGAGGCTGTTTCCTTTCTAAAGGTGGAAGTACAGATTCTCCCTTCAAAATCTTTTTTAACTTTTAAATCTAAGAAGGAGACTTCACTTTGACTCGCCTCAGAGGTAAATCTCAGGCCTAGTTCATTGTTATTAAAATATGATATGAAAGTAGTTAGGTCTTCTCTGTTGCCCGTCCAGACAAGAATCACATCATCTATGTATCTTCTCCAGATGAGTATATTACTTCCAAAGGAATGTGCGTTGTCATCATATATATATTTATCCTCCCACCAACCAAGAAAAAGATTGGCATAACTGGGAGCACACGGTGTCCCCATTGCCGTTCCTTGCTGTTGGTGGTACCATTTGTGGTTAAAGAGGAAAAAATTATGTTTCAGAACATATTCTAGCAATGATATCAGCAGTTGGTTTAATTCCTCAAAAATGGAGCCTTTCATCTGTAAAAAATATTTTACTGCATCAATCCCAAAGTGATGAGGGATACTACTATAGAGAGCTTCGACGTCAATACATACTAGCCAAGAGTCAGTAGGTATAGTTAGGTCTTCTAGTTGCCTAAGGATATCTGGAGTGTCCTTCACATATGATGGCAATCCCATCACAAAATCTCTAAGGTGGTAGTTCAGAAATACACTACAGTTATGTGACAGATTATCAGTGCCAGAAACTATAGGTCTTCCAGGGATAGGCCTAGTCTTTTTGTGCACTTTTGGAAGGAAATAGAAGACTGACACCGTAGGGAATTTGGGAAGCAGAAAATGGTAAGTCTGGTCATCAATGATTCCTAGGTTTTTAACACCATCTAAAATATTCTTAAGGGTTGATTTAAATTCAACGGTGGGGTCCTTGGGAATGATTTTGTAAGTCATTTTGTCCTTGAGGATCCTTTCACACATATCTTTATAGTCCATGTTGTCCATTAGGACTATATTACCGCCCTTATCGGCTGGTTTGATGTGTATGGTATTATCGTCTCTAAGTTCTTTAAGAGCTATATATTCAGATTTAGTGAGATTGTATATTTTTTTGTAGCTCATATAATCTATATTCTCTATGTCATTCGATACTTGTAAGAATACCCAGATGTTAGCATAATCTTTCAATTGCGGTGTAAAAGTGCTTTTATTTCTCCATCTCTTAGGTTCAATTGTTGGTGTACAGTTTTCTTCCAATAGTTCTACAAGACCTTGTACTATCTTAATGTCCTCTTGGGGTATACCTAGGTTGAGGATTTCTCTCTCTTGCTTCATTTTATAAAATTTATGTAGAGCTAACTTCCTGGAGAACAAATTTAAATCCGTTATATGAGTAAAGGTGTCTGCTTTGGATGTAGGTACAAAAGTTAGGCCTTTACTTAATACTGAAATGTGTGACTCTTGCATTTCAAAATGAGATAAATTTATAATTCTTAATTCATCCTCTCTTTCACTGGGTATCATTGAAATTGATTTGATCTTGTTTGTATCGATCTCCTTCCTTGAGATCGTCCTCTTCCTAAAAAAGGAGGAGGAGGGAGATCATTCTCATACCTAAAATGTGGTCTGATTTGTCTGTCAGAATCATATTGATTTCTTCTAGAGCGTAGTTCATATTGATCCCTTCTCTAATTGGAGTTTCTTATTCTGTTATTAGTTTTATATTGATGGAAATTGGGACCTATGAGGTTTTTTCTGGTAGTATTATCCTCTATGTCTGAGGTATCATAGTCAGATGAACTAATTTCAGATCCAGTTTGAGTTTCTGAATTTGCTGGTAGTGTCTTGTATATTCTACCTGTCTTAAAATCTGTTTGGTCTCTTAGAAATTTTCTCTGCTTCCGATCTTTAATATCCTTTTTGAATTTATCAATGTAAAGTTCAGTTTGTTGCATAAAATTTCAAAGTCAGAGAGGTCTTTAAATTTATCAACTTCTGCTTGATTCAGTATAACTCTTTGTTTAATGTTCTCCAGATTTGTTTGCTCAGTTTCAATAATCAAGGACATAAGGTCCATAGAACATTTAAATAAGATTTCCTTCCATTTGGACAAAAAGGCCTCATCGTTTATATTGGAGGCTGGTGTAATATTAGTCCTCAAGCCTCTAGGGATTAGTTTATTTTTCATATAATTTTGGAGACTGGATATTTCCCAGATTGATCTAATTTGCTTCCTCATATTTTTTTGAAGCTCATATAGAGCTGAGTTTACATCCTTATTTTCAGTTCTGGGTTGTATTGAGGGCATGAAAGTTTCCTCTGCCTCAATTTGTAATTGTGCAAAATCCAGACTAGTGATGTTAGTATCCCTCATCACTTTGGGATTGATGCAGTAAAATATTTTTTACAGATGAAAGGCTCCATTTTTGAGGAATTAAACCAACTGCTGATATCATTGCTAGAATATGTTCTGAAACATAATTTTTTCCTCTTTAACCACAAATGGTACCACCAACAGCAAGGAACGGCAATGGGGACACCGTGTGCTTCCAGTTATACCAATCTTTTTCTTGGTTGGTGGGAGGATAAATATATATATGATGACAACGCACATTCCTTTGGAAGTAATATACTCATCTGGAGAAGATACATAGATGATGTGATTCTTGTCTGGACGGGCAACAGAGAAGACCTAACTACTTTCATATCATATTTGAATAACAATGAACTAGGCCTGAGATTTACCTCTGAGGCGAGTCAAAGTGAAGTCTCCTTCTTAGATTTAAAAATTAAAAAAGATTTTGAAGGGAGAATCTGTACTTCCACCTTTAGAAAGGAAATTGCCTCTAACACACTATTGAAATGGGAAAGCCAGCATTTTGGGCCCCAAAAAAGAGGAATCCCTAAAGGCCAATATTTAAGAATTCGGAGGAACTGTAGTACAGAACATGAATTCAAAACAGAAGCAGATAAACTTAGACAGCGGTTTAAATTAAGAGGTTATCCGAATAGGAGTCTTAACTCAGCCTATAAGCATGCCTTATCCTGTAACAGAACTGACCTGCTAAATGCACATGTCACAAAAAAACAAGTAAATAATATCACTAAAATAAATGATACATCTAACCATGATCCTATTAGATGTATAATGACATATGGTCATGATTCTGATATTATTAAGAATATTCTTGAGAAACATTGGCATCTCCTTACAAGCGACAAAGATATACAAGATGCACTAACTCCAAAGGCAAGCATAACATATAGGAGAGGCACCAATATCAAAGATATGATTGTACATAGTATGTACAAAGACAATCAAATTGAGGCCAAGACATGGCTTAAACCCTTTAAGGGAATGTACAAATGTGGTAGATGCAAATTCTGCAAATTTGTGAAACCATGTAAAAACTATATACACCCTATTAACGGGTTTAGCTATGATATTAACAACTTCTTTAACTGTAAATCTACAGGAGTGGTATATATAGCCACATGCCTTTGTAATAGGATTTACGTAGGCAAAACCTGTAGAGAGCTTCGACGTAGAGTGGGGGAGCATATATACTCTATTCTTAATGAATATGACACCCCCATAGCAAGACATATTAAATATTGCCACAACAATAATCCGGATGCACTCAAGTTCTGCATCAGAGACTCAGTAACTCCAGGACCCAGGAGGGGCAATTTCCAAAAGAAACTACTACAATGTGAATCCAAATGGATTTACAAACTTCAAGCACAAGTACCCAATGGTTTAAATGAAGGTTTTTTTTATACTCCCTTCATTTAAATATTTTACACATATACGTTTTTTGAACTCCCCAGACTGTTCCATTTGTAATAGTCTATTTATACCGCCTCCCTTATAGGGTGCTTATGTATAGTAGGTATATCCTTTGGTGCACAATTCTTTGCACTTACACTACCTAGCACCTTAGCTATATAATTACAGGTCACTTCACATTGCACCTCTATTTAGATGGACGCTTTTCTTATCACTTTTTCAGGACTCATCTACATAGTTATGTATTATAGGAATTTAATTACACAGTCCCTAGTATCTTGGGACTTTATCTTCTATCCATCTGTCACCAGTCACTGCACCAAGCACTTCACACTATTATCATGGATATTATTTTTATCCATAAGAAATGTTAAGCACTTGTTTTATCGATTTGATATTATTATACTCTCCTTTTTTATAAGCTCACTTCATCAGTGGTACACTGATCACTAGAAGAGGCTATATCCTTTCATCCATTGATTCACCACTGTAATCACACTTATACATGGAAGATCCTTCAGCCCTGTATCAATCTATATAAAGGTCCTTTAATGTCCAATGATAATATTTTATATATATCTAATTACTATTACTTTCCTCCCTTCTAGGCTTATGACAAATAAGAGACGTTTTTAAGTGTAGCACATTCGTTAGCACTGGTAACCATGACTACCGCTCCCTTTAAATAGCTCCTAGCTCCAGTACACGCCTTGATCCTTTGACAAAGACGTTTTGTAACGTAGAAACATGTTAGGTAACAGGCGAGCGTAGCGTGATGTCATCACGCACGCCGTAATCAGGAAGCGCGAAACTCCGAGTTGATGGAGGCGCAAACGCTCTGTAGTAAATAGTTCAGAGGCATTTTAAGGGCATATAATTTGGGCTACTATAGCCTATTCCTTGAACTGACAAACACCCTCAGTAACCTAGTTAAGAGGAGACAGTTATCGTTTTAGAAACTATATGTCAGTTGTGTATGTGCATATATACACAAAGGGAAAGCAGCGTTGCTTTATACAGTAACTGGAATTTGTATCAGACTTTATGATACTCCCATATGAGGCTGAGCATTTATATTCTTGAACACCCAGATAACTCTACCACTAATAGGTGCTCTACACCACTTGCCAGCAATTTATATCAGTATTATATATATATATATATATATATATATATATATATATGTATATATATATATATACCTATGGGATTTCTTTATAGCTCTTAAGTCAGTGAGCATTTGCCCTTTTATACACTCTGAGAAATTATCTTTGTAACTACATTATAAGAACACTATATAATAGAGTGGTAATAGTGGTTACAAGAGTCATTGAAGGAACTATTTTTCACAGTGTTTTTAAATTTCTTTTAAATTCTTTTAATCGACGTTGTTTTTTCACCAATATTTTTTTTTCTAATACTATGTGATTATGATTAAATCTCATCTGCCATTTAGCCGCCCATTTCTCTAATTTATGCAAATCCCTTTGTAGGGAAAGTACATCATTATCTGATTTTATTACCTTGCACAACTTAGTGTCATCAGCAAAAATGGAGACACTACTTTTGAGTCCTACTTCTATGTCATTAATAAATATGTTAAAAAGGAGAGGACCTAATACTGAACCTTGAGGAACCCCACTTATCACATTAGACCAATGGGAGTATGTTCCATTCACAACAACCCTTTGCTTCTTGTCTTTTAGCCAGCTCTCGATCCATGAGCAGATATTTACTGCAATTCCTGTATCCCTTAGTTTGCTCACTAGTCTTCCATGTGGCACTGTATCAAATGCCTTTGAAAAATCTAAGAAGACTACATCCACTGAGTTGCCCTGATCCAAATTTCTACTAACCTCCTCATAAAAACTAATTAGAGTGGTCTGACACAACCTATCCTTCATAAATCTGCGTTGACTGCTACCTATGATCTTGTTCAAATAAACATATTCTTGTATTCTGTGCCTTATTAACCCTTCTAAAACCTTCCCAACTACAGATGTGAGGCTCACTGGTCTATAATTCCCCTTATTTGCTCTAGATCCCTTCTTAAATATAGGTATCACCTCTGCTTTTCTCCAGTCATCCGGTGAGACCCTGTAGTGAGTGAGTCTTGAAAGATTAGCTATAACGGTTTGGCTATTACAGAACCCAGCTCCCTCAGTACCCTTGGATGTATTCCATCTCTTTTGGATTTCTTCCTGTGTTAACCAATTATTTAGTGATGGTAGTGTAGCCCTATTATGTTGCGGTGTCCCAACCACGGATACCTCCCCTGTGTATACCGTCGAAAAGAACCTATTTACTCATCTGCCTTTTCCTGGTCACTAATTATCAGATGGCCTGTGTCACATTGTAATGTTCCTATAGCTTCCTTCCTGGCCTTCTTCCCATTAATATATTTAAAAAAATATTTTAGCGTTAGTCTTACTTTCCATTGCAACTGACTTCTCATTTTCTATTTTAGCCAGTCTAATAGCCCTTTTGCAAGCCTTGTTGATTTCCTTATAGTCACATAAAGCTGCCTCTGTTCCCTCCTTCTTGTATAATTTAAATGCATGTTACTTTTTCCTCATCATGATCTTTAAGTCATTGTTAAGCCACATGGGATGTGATTTACTCCTATTCATTTTATTTTCACATGGTACATACCGATGAGTATGCTTATTTAGTAAGGATTTGAATGTTGTCCATTTATTTTCAGTATTTTTCCCTGTAAGTACTTTCTCCCAGTCTATATGTAGTATTGCTGCCCGTAGCCCATTAAAGTTAGCCCTTTTAAATGTTTGAGTTTTTGTTGGTCCCTTACAACTCTGTTTTTTGTTTTCAATCTCAAATGATACTGTGTTGTGATCACTGTTCCCCAAGGGTTCCCCTATTTTAACATTTGATATTATATCAATATTACTTGTGATGACTAAATCCAAGATGGCCCCATTTCTAGTAGATTCTTGTATTACCTGGGCCAGATAATTATCCCGGAGTGTACTCAAGAACCTGCTCCCCTTAGCTGAGCTGCTGGTCTCATTTATCCAGTTTATTTCAGGGTAATTAAAGTCTCCCATTATTAGAACTTGCCCATGCTTAGCTGCATTTCCAATCTGTAACAATAATTGTATTTCCTCACTTTCAACTTTTTTTTGGGGTTTATAGCATACTCCCACCAATATGCGTTTAGAATTAGCTCCTCCACTATTTAGCTCAACCCACAAAGATTCAATGATGCCGTTAGTGCCAGCATAAATATCTTCTCTGACTATTGAATTCAGACTTAACATACAGACAGATCCCTCCTCCTCTTTTACCATTTCCCCTATCTTTCCTAAATAGGTTATAATCATCGAGATTAACAGTCCAGTCATGAGATTCATCCCACCATGTTTCAGTAATGCCTATTAAGCACCATTTTTCTTGTACTGCTAATATTTCTAGCTCGTCCATTTTCCTAGGCAAACTTCTTGCGTAAGCAAGCATACACTTTATGTTGCTATGGCTCTGCCGTTGTGAAGTGCTTGCCACTGTATTTGAGACTTCACAATGTTTAAGAGAAGAAGATCGACAGAGACTTCTAAATAAAAGAAAAATGGCTAAAAAACAACAAAATGAGTCTAATGGAGTTTCAAAGAAAAGAAAAAGTAAACAAAAAAATGTCTGTAAAACTGTCTCAAATGAACCTATTTTGTCTGCTGATACCAATGTTGATAGAGATGACACCAATGTAGATGTACAAAGTTCAAATGAAATTTATATTGATGAAGGTCATGATTGTCCTTTCTTAAGAGCACTAATAGTAGACACTCATTATTGTGGATTAATGAATGTGGTTTGTCAGTTTTGTGGGGCTTATCATTTTCAGAAAGAACGACCAACTGATGGAGAGTTTATTAGTTGCTGTCAGAAAGGAAAGGTAAGACTTCCAGAAAGACAGACATTCCCAGAATATTTAAAAAGTATTATGAGTGATCCTACATTTCCCAATTACACCAATTTTAAGAAAAATATTCGCTCTTATAAAAGTGCAATTTCGTTTGCTTCAATGGGTGCAACATTAGCCGAAAATGTACCAGGACATGATCCTTATTGTTTTAAAGTCCAAGGACAAATATACCACCGGACTTCACATTTTCACCCAGAAACAGGTGAGCAAAGGAAATTTGCACAGTTGTATGTTCTCGATACAATGGAAGCTGTCGAACAACGAATGATGCTTTCTGAAAAAAGACAATGCTTACCCATAATCTTTGAACAGCTTTATAACATTATGGCGAACAACCCTTATAGTCAAGCATACAAAAAATTAGCGGATGTTGAAAAAGAACAACTGGCGCATGCGCAAAGACATCAATTGCCAATGCCAAGAGTTAATATGGTTCTCAAAAGGGATCGCCATACTGATCAAAGACGCTATAATTTACCAACAGCAAATGAGGTTGCCATGGAATTTAAAAATTATGATGGTTATCCACCATTTGAGCGGGATATTAGAATATATCCACGCAATCAAGAACAACCTTTTGTGAACATCAATATTTTAAGCAGTAATTTGGATCCTATGACATATCCCATTTTCTTTCCAAATGGGGAGCCAGGTTGGCAACCAAAATTGCAGTTGCAAAGTTATCCAAATAGTAAACTTCGTATTAGAAACAATATCTCAATGCTGGAATACAAAGTGGCACAAACTGCTGTCCGGGATCATTATAATCCTATTTTATGTGGGGGTAAACTCACACAACAATGGATTTTTGATTCTTATCTACAAGTCGAAGCAAATAATCTAAATTTTGTCAAATTCCAACAAAAGAAGCTTTGAGTTGAACAATATTGTGGATTGATGGATTATGTCGCTGAATTGGCTGCAAACAGAGACATTCCTGCTGGACGAGCAATGATTTGCGATCCTCTTTCCAAGGATCTCCTCGCAATATGCGAGAAAGATACATTGATGCCATGGCTATTGTCACTAAATTTGGCAAACCAGATTTATTTATTACATTTACATGTAATCCACAATGGCCAGAGATCAAAGAAAATTTACTGCTTGGACAAACTACTTCTGACCGACCAAATTTGGTTGCAAAAGTATTCAAAATCAAACTTAATTCCTTAATTTATGATATCACTAAAGCAGACTTATTTGGAAAATGTGTGGCTTTTGTTTATACTATTGAATTTCAGATAAGAGGCCTGTCACATGCACATATACTTTTAATCTTGCAAGAAAAAGATAAATTAAATACAACAGATAGAGTGGATTTAGTGATTAGTGCTGAACTGCCACATCCAGAAAATCATTCAAGACTTTATGAGATTGTAACTCATAGAATGATACATGGCCCATGTGGAAATAGCAATCCAAACTCACCATGTATGGAAAATAAGAAATGCATAAAAGAGTTTCCAAAACAATTTCAAATGCAGACTTATGTTAATTGTGATGGATACCCTTTGTATAAAAGAAGAGAAGGACAAACAGCTATTATCCGTGGCCAAAAGGTCGATAATAGATATGTGGTTCCATACAATCCACACTTGCTGATGAAGTACAATGCACATATCAATGTGGAAGCTTGCACTTCCATCAAATCCATAAAATATGTGTATAAGTATATATATAAAGGATATGATGCAGCAACTGTTGTTGTGCAAGGTGCAGACAATGAAAAAGACAACCCCATTTTACATGACAAAGTTTCTTCTTATTTAGATGCTCGCTATGTAAGTGATCCTGAAGCAATGTGGCGTCTTCTGAAATTTGAGATGCATGATCGGTCACATGCTGTGTATCGATTAGCTGTCCACCGGGCCCAAAGTCAATTTGTTTGCTTCACGGCCGGCAATGAAACAAATGCTTTAGCACAAAGTGAACATAGAGCAACAACGCTTACTGCTTGGTTTCAATTAAATTGTCAGGACACTGAGGCCAGACAATTTTTATACATTGACATTCCAAATCACTATGTATTCGTAAATGGTGAATGGAGGCAACAAAAGAAACATAATTATAAAATTATCCCAAGAATATTTAACGTCAGTGCACGAGACATTGAACCTTTCAGTTTAAGATTACTCCTTTTACATGTTCCCGGAGCACAAAGTTATGAACATTTACGCACAGTCAATGACATAGTTTATGACACTTTCCAGTTAGCTGTCTCGAGGAAGCAGCACTATGTCAAATACCAAAGCAAATGAGAGAACAATTTGCTTTTATTTGTATATTTTGCAAATTACATATGTGTGAAGATTTCTTGCAACGTTATAATAAGACCATTGCACAATTTAAAGCATTAATCGAAATACAGGAAATCTTTCTTTGTCATGAATTAGATTGTGCAAACTTTAATCTGCCTGATCCAGGATTTATAGATGAAATTAACTTTGATGAGTATGACACTGACATTGAATACCAAAAAACACAAGAAAAAATTTGAACTTTAAATGTATTGCAATTGGAAGCATTTAATGCCATCACAAATGCAATAGAAGATGAAATGCTCAAAGAGCGTTATTTCTATCTGGATGGTCCGGGTGGATCAGGAAAAACGTACCTATATAATTTGTTAATGAGTTGCATTCGAGCACAGGGTCAAATAGCACTGCCATTTGCAACCACTGGAATTGCCGCACTTTTGTTAGAAGGTGGTAGAACTGTGCATAGTGGATTTAAACTGCCAGTTCCCATTCTGGAAACATCAGTGTCAGATATTCGAATGAATTCATTACAAGCCAAAAAATTGCACAAGAGTAAATTATTTATAATAGATGAGGCAACTATGATGTCATGTCATGCCCTCCAATGTATTGATCGATTATTAAAAGAAGTTATGGCTAATGATTTGCCATTTGGTGGAAAGGTGATGTTGTTAGGAGGAGATTTCAGGCAAACATTACCTGTGGTGCCACAAGGCAATCGAACTGACATAGTTGAAATGTGTATTAAAAGAAGTAAGCTTTGGAAAATATTTACACACCTGAAATTAGAAGTAAATATGAGATCTGAAGGGCGAAATCAATTCAATGATTGGCTCATTAACATTGGAGAAGGAAAACAGCCAAAAAAAACTAATTTACCTGGTAATGCAGTGCAAATTCCACCAGAAATGATTTCAAAAGAAGCATTCATTTCAACAATCTTCCTCAATACCATCAATAATGAGGATTACTCTGACATTGCAAGCAAAGTCATATTGACATAAAAAAATTACGATGCCTTAAATTTAAACAACAAAATATTAAAATGAATCAATGCTCCCCAAAAATACTATTACAGTGCAGATTCTGTTCTGGCTGACGACAAAGAGAGTGAAGCAAACTTTAGTATGGAATTCATTAATTCTTGAACTCCCTCTGGAATGCCACCACATGTTTTGCAACTTAAAAACGGGGCAATTATCATGCTATTGAGAAATATGAATCCAAAAAAAGGACTTTGTAATGGGACCAGATTAATTGTGAAGGAATTAAAGGATCATTTTATACATGCAGAAATTATGAGTACCCTTAAAGGCAAACCATTTCTTATACAGAGAATTGATTTGGCTCCAAGTGAGAGTGGTTTGCCTTTTGTCCTTCAAAGGAGACAATTACCCATTATCATTGCATTTGCCATGACCATCAATAAATCCCAAGGACAAACTTTTAAGTCTGTTGGTATTTTTCTGAAGGAACCTGTGTTTGCACATGGACAACTATATGTTGCATTTTCAAGATGCAATAATCCAGAGGAAATTAAAGTACATGTTGAAGAAAACAGAAGCCAGGGTGATGTATTGGAAGATGGATGTGTTTTTTCAAAAAACATTGTGTATTATGAGGTGCTGTAAATATACAGTACAGTGCTTTCATTTTGAGGAAAACATTTTATGTTACTCCAACTGATTTTAAAGTAGCAATATTTTAAGAAGAAACTTAATACAATGGCAAAAAACATAGAGAACAGTGGTTTTACTTCCTGGACAAAATTAGAGGTCTTTGGGACTCATTAAATAGAGGACCACTATTTCCAATAGGAAACTTGATGTGCTATTTCAACAAAGTACAACAAGAAGAAACGAAAATAACACAAAACAGTGGTTACACAGATTGGAAGGTCTTATAAGTTACCTTTTCAGATGATTGGCCCCACAAAACAATTAGGTGCCATTTATTCTAATTGTAAGCTTACATTTAAATGTTTTAAAGTAGTATTTAACATGTTAACATTGTCTTTTAAAAGTTATGGAAAGTTATTTAAAGCTATATTGTATAACATTGTCTTTTCAAAGTTGTGGAAAGTTACTTCAAGCAATATTGAATATAGTCAAACATTTATGTTACCACAAGTTTAAGCATTTGTTAATACATTCAACTGTATAATTTTAAGATGTAGTATTGATTCAGGGAGCAATGCGATCGCCAGTTAATGGGGTCAGGAACGAATTATTTTTTTTCCCTCTTTGATACAATTTGCCAAGTTTAAATGGGGTTTTTTATTGTTTGCCTTCCTCTGAATTCAATGCTAATTTAATTTAACATGAGTTTAAAAAAAAAGGTTACAAAGCATGTTAGTGTACAAAATACTTTGTTTTGGAAAATTTACATAGTTGTTTGTTATTTATAGATAAATATCAATTGAAAATGTTATTATTGTTTAAAATACAAGTTGCATGTTAAAAAATTTGTTATGGTTTACAATATTTATTCATGAAAAATTAAAAAAATGTTATATTGTTATTACATGTATGACAAAAAAAAAAGTTCATATTTATAAAAATATATATATATACCTGTTGGTTAAATACAAGTTGAAAGTTAAAAAAATAAAAAATGTTTATTCAAAATGTTCTATTTATTAGTACTTAATAAAACAAAAGGTTAAGAATGTCAGAGACCAATATTGTGTGGCAAACAGTTTTCCCAGCATTAAAAATTCTTTTGACCGTCATTTTTTGACGGGCAAGTCACTAGTTATATAAATAAATATGAATTAAACAAATGGATATAAAATGAAAAGTGTATTTTTTATACCTAAGGATCCAACCTAGGTTAATACATTGCCTCCAAGCTTACTCAAAAGCTGTTGTCAATATACACATCAGATATTCACTACAACTATTGGTGTGACCAAATGTGGAGCCTGAGGAAAATGCTGTTCTTTTGTTAGTTAAAAAAAAGAATTCTATTAAATTAACTGCCTTAGTATAATCTATAAACTAAGTTGCAAACTGTATGACATTCAGCATGATGGAAAAACAACATGGGACATAAACATCAAGGGCCTCATTCAAATGCTGGCCGTAGGCGCTGCGTTGCCGCAAGGGATGGCCACAAGCTACTTAGCTATTCTAATCCCTTGCGGCCGACAGTTCCGACCGGTTTGCGGTCAGCGTCCTGCATTCCCTTGCTGCCACCCCCGCCACAACTCAATTCAGGGAAAGCCTTTGATCTCACGCAGCCGCAAGAGATTCGGCCGCAGGAAACCACCCATCCCTATTCAAATCCTCTGATCACCCCTCCGCTAACCCCGCAAACCAATTAAAAACACAGAAGCTTACTTCCACGCTGAAGCCGTCACAAGGGCTGTGAAGCCCTTGCTACAGCTCCAATTAAGCCCCCCGATGGCTGCAGGGGACCCGATCATGACCCGATTGGGTCCCCTGCAGTGTCCCTACAATGTCCCTACATCACCCCTAGAGGTCTGATCCAGACCCCTGCAGGGTGCACACATTGACCCAATAATGCAGGGGTCCGAAATGGACCCTTGCAGTGTCCTAACATTAACCCTATAATGCAGGGGTCCACATTAGGACCCCTGCAATATGCACACATTAACCCTTGCTGCAGGGGTCCGATCAGGACCCCTGCAGGCTCCCTACATACATTAACCCCTTGCTGCAGGTTTAGCAATAGGGGCCCCTGCAGGTTCCCCACATTAACCCCTTGCCTTGCAGAAGGGGTCCTGATCATGACAGATCAGAATCCCCCGCAGCATCTACGACATTTACATTTCCTGCCGCGGGCTTGAATTCAAAATTAACCCCATCACTCATGGGGGTCATTATAGAACCCTATGAGACTAAAATGAAACCCCTTAGTTCAATAGTGGTCAATAGGACACTATTAACCCCTAGGTTGACCCCATAAGTGCCATGAGGGTCCTACAGGACCCTCATGACAAAGTCTAAGCCCTACACTTCACTATTAACCCTAACTATACCCCATTAACTCCTTAACCCTAACTACATCCCATTAACCCATACTAAACTCTATTTAACCCTAACTGTGCCTATTTAACCCTATCTGGACTTAATAACCCTAACTGGGCCTATCTTACCCTAACTGGGCCTATTTAACCCTAACAGGGCCTATCTAACCTTATCTGGACCTAATGACTCTAACTGGGCATATCTAACCCTAACTGGGCCTATTTAACCCTGTCCGGGACTATTTAACCCTATCTAGGACTATTTAACCCCCTGGGCCTATTCAACCCTAACTGGGCCTATTTAACTTAATAAAACAAAAGGTTAAGAATGTCAGAGACCAATATTGTGTGGCAAACAGTTTTCCCAGCATTAAAAATTCTTTTGACCGTCATTTTTTGATGGGCAAGTCACTAGTTATATAAATAAATATGAATTAAACAAATGGATATACAAGTGTATTTTTTATACCTAAGGATCCAACCAAGGTTAATACATTGCCTCCAAGCTTACTCAAAAGCTGTTGTCAATATACACATCAGATATTCACTATAACTATTGGTGTGACCAAATGTGGAGCCTGAGGAATTTTTTTTAATGACTCTAACTGGGCATATCTAACCCTAACTGGGCCTATTTAACCCTAACCGGGACTATTTAACCCTATCTAGGACTATTTAACCCCCTGGGCCTATTCAACCCTAACTGGGCCTATTTAACTTAATAAACAGGGCCTATCTAACCTTATCTGGACATAATGACTCTAACTGGGCATATCTAACCCTTACTGGGCCTATTTAAGCCTAACCGGGACTATTTAACCCTATCTAGGACTATTTAACCCCCTGGGCATATTCAACCCTAACTGTGCCTATTTAACCCTATCTGGGCCTATGTAACCCTAACAGGGTCAATTTAACCCTATCTGGACATAATAACCCTAACTTGACCTATTTAACCCTGTCTAGGTCTATGTAACTCTATTTTAGCCTATCTAACCCCATCCAAGCCGATTTAACCCCTTCACTTATAGGGGTCCATGTAGACCCCCGTAAGCCTCTCTTAAACCCAATCAGTCCCATAAGGGTCTATGAAGATACTGGGACATTTAGAACCCTGATATTAACCCCATAAGTGTCATGACACTAAATACAAACACTACACTACTCCCCTCTAATAAACCACTAAGTCTAAACTATCCCCCCTTCTACACTAAACTATTAACCCCTACCTATCTAACCCTCTATTAAACCGCCCACCCCACTAATTACACAAAATAGAAAATGCTGTTACAAAAAATAAAAAACTTATAAAATAAAAGGACATTACAAACCCCTTCTCCACTATATAAATTAAAAAAAGAATATTACAACCCCCACACTACAAAAAAATAAAAATTAACATTACAATCCCCCACTGCAATAAATAAAAAAACAACATCACAACACCCCCACTACAAAAAATAAAAAAATAATTACACACCTGCAGAGAAAAGACATACACATTTATACATAACATCACAGTACATATCCCCTATCTACCAAACATTGACCCCTATCTATTAAACATCACCCCCTATCTACAATACATCAAACCCTATCTAGTAAACATCACCCCTATCTATTAAACATAACCTCCTATCTACAATACAGTAAACCCTATCTATTAAACATAACCCGTATCTATTAAACATTACCCCCTATAGAATAAAAAAGACTACTTACCTTGCTCAGACATCCCTTCAGCAGGTAGCACCCCCAAGGGAAAAAAAAAACATGAATTTAGTCATAAATAAATACAACCTAAAGAAATACACATTCTAAATATTAAACTTATTTTTCTAACATGTCCCTATCCTTCTTCTTGTCTTCTCCGGCTCGGCCCCTGGAAAAAAGAAACATTACATTAGTACACAAATATACACAAAACATAATAAAGTATACATTCTAAATATTAAACTTACCTGTCCGCGATGTCCCCATCGTTCTCTTCTTCTTCCCCAGCTGGGCCCTTGAGAAAAAGCGCTGCTCTAAAATAAAAATAACGGAGCTCCTCCCTGGAAGTCCTCCCCGATGCTAATGAGGCCTCTATCGCTTCTTCCGGTAAAAATTAATGGAATATCGCCTCCTGATTTAAATGGCAATCAAATTTCAGCCAATCAGAAGGCGCCAAGGTGTGAGCAAATCAGAATGAGATACGCCCCTATATCCCATTCTGATTGACTGATGAACCTGTCAATCTTTTTTAAACCAATCAAAAGGCACTATTGCTTTCAAGTGGAAGGATGGGTACATGGTGGAAAGGTAAGTTTAATATTTAAAATGTGTATTTCTTTAGGTTATGTTTATTTGTGACTAAATTCATGTTTAATTTTTTCCTAGGGGGTGCGACTTGCTGAAGGGACATCTGAGCAAGGTAAGTCGTCTTATTTATTTTATTTTAGGTTAGATGTAGGCTTTTTTATGTATTGTAGATAGGGTTTGATGTATTGTAGATAGGGGATGATGTTTAATAGATAGGGGGTAATGTTTCATAGGTTGGGGTTATGTTTAATAGATAGGGGGTAATGTTTAATAGATAGGGGTAATGTTTAATGGATAGGGGGTAATGTTTAATAGATAGGGGAAATGTATTGCAGTTAGGGGTTAATGTTTGGTAGATGGGGATAATGTTTCATAGATAGGGGGTAATGTTTTATATGTGGGGTAATGTATTGTAGTTAGTGGTTAATAATACGTAGTTAGGGATATATTTATAATGTACTGTGATGTTATATATAAATGTGTATGTCTTTTCTCTGCAGGTGTGTAATTATTTGGGGATTTTTTGTAATGGGGGTTTGTGATGTTCTTTTTTAATTTTTTTGTAGTGGGGGATGTAATGTTCTCTTTTTATTTTATGTAACAGGTTATTTTATTTTTGTGTAATTAGTGCGGTGGGTGGTTTAATAGGGGGTTAGGTAGGTAGTGTTAGGTAGGTAGGGGTTAATAGGTTAGGGTAGAGGTGGGTTTATTAAGATTTAGTGGTTTATTGGGGGGAATAGTGTAGTGTAGTGTTTGTACTTAGTGTCATGGGGGTCCTGGAGGACCCTCATTACACTTATGGGGTTAATATTAGGGTTCTAATTGTCTCATGAGGGTCTTCATAGATCCCTATAGGACTGATTGGGTTAAAGAGAGGCTTACAGGGGTCTGCATGGACCCCCATAAGTGAAGGGGTTAGATGAAGACTTATGGGGGTCTGTATAGACCCCCATAAATTATGGGGTTAAACAGGCTTGGATGATGTTAGGGTTAAATATGCCCAGTTAGGGTTAAATAGACCCAGGTAGGGTTTTTAGTTACAGATAGGGTTAGATAGGCCCAGTTAGGGTTAAATAGGCCAAGTTAGGATTATTAGGTACAGTTAGGGTTAAATGTGCCCATTTAGGGTTGTTAGATCCAGATAGGGTTAAATAGGCCCAGTTAGGGTTATTAGGTCCAGATAGGGTTAGATGGGCCCAGTTAGGGTTAAATAGGCCCAGTTAGGGTTATTAGGTACAGTTAGGGTTATTAAGTACAGTTAGGGTTAAAAAGGCCAAGTTAGGGTTAAATAGGCCCAATTAGGATTAGACAGCCCAGTTAGGGTTGAATAGGGTTAAGTATGGATACATGGGGTATAGTTAGGGTTAAGGAGTTAATGGGGAATAGTCAGGGTTAATAGTGTAGTGCTTAGACTTTGTCATGAGGGTCCTGGAGGACCTTCATGGCCCTTATAGGGTTAACCATGGGGTTAATAGTGTCCTATAGGTGTCTATATAGACCCCTATTGGACTGAGGGGGTTCATTTTAGTCTCACGGGGGTCTATATTGACTCCCATGAGTGATGGGGTTAATCTTGGGGGTTTCTTGATTGCAGGTCCTTTAAGGACCTTTAAGGTCCTTTCAGGACCTGCGTGGGGCTGGAAATTTGAATTTGTAATGATACAGCACACATATACTTAAAAGAAGCCATGTTTAATATGGTTATGGATTGAAAGAGCAAAGTATTTGTGGGCACATTTCATGCCAAGGTTTCCAGAGTGCAGTGGAATAACTGTATTTCTCTGAATTCTGGGCATGAAAAAAGTTTTTTTAACTTAGATATTCAAATGTAAACACAAATGTACTATTTATTTACTACTAGCGACTTGCCTGTCAAGAAATGACGGTCAATAAAAGAAAGTGTTGAAATTCTGTTTGCCACACAATGTGAGTGTACTAAATAGAGCACTCTAACACACTAATGGACGCATGTAATAACACTATAAGTGCCATGAGGGTCATCCAGGATCCTCATGATCCAAAGTGTAAGCAAAACACCATTTTAACCCGGTCACTTATGGGGGTCTATCCAGACCCTCATAAGCCTCTATTTAACCCCATCAGTCCCATAAGGGTATATAATGACCATTATGGGCCTGTTACAACCCAACATTAACCGCATAAGTGCCATGACGGTCCTCAAGGGCCATCATGACACTAAGTATAATCACTACACTGCACTATACCCCCCAATAAAACATTAAGTATCAACTAAACACACTACACTAATTACAGAAAGCAAAAAAACTAAAGTCATCAAAAATAAAATATCTACATTACATAAAATAAAAAAACCTAAATCACAAAAAATAAGAAATGTACATTACAGAAAATAAAAAAAGGAACATTACAGAAAATAACAAAATACATTACAACCCCCCCCCCCCCCCCCCCCACCTACAAAAAATAAATAAAAATGACACACCTGAAAAGAAAATACATATAATACATAGAGATGTCGCGAATAGTTCGCCGGCGGACTGTTCCCGGCAAACATAGCATGTTCGCGTTCACGGCAAACCGAGAACATATGCGATGTTCGACCCGCCCCCAATACTTTATCATTGAGCAAACTTTGACCCTGCATGTCACAGTCAGCAGACACATTCCAGCCAATCAGCAGCATACACTCCCTTCCCGAGCCTTCTAACTCATGGACAGCAGCCATTTTGGAATCATTACTAACTTGCAGTCTTACTGAGAGGAGAGAGAGTGTAGGTGCTGCTGATTGAATAGGGAAATCAATAGCTAGGCAAGTTTATTCAGTGTCCAGTGCAGTGCTGAAGGACTCATCAGATCTTTGCTGTAAACACAGTACCCCAAAAAGCCCTTTTTAGGGCTATAACATCATTTTTTTTTCTTTGTATTTTTCTGTGTAATCTAACTTCATTTGCCTGTCTCCCTGCTAGCCCCTGCTAGCAAGTGTGTGTGTCAGGCTCACAGCCTATACTGTGTGTGCACAACACATACAATATAATATTGTTTTACTAGTTGTCTACTTTTAAAAAAAGAAAACTTTAATTTTGTTAAATCTTAGTTCATTTGCTTGACCGCTAGCCAGTGTGTGTGTCAGGCTTACAAGTACTGTGCCAAGATCAACCAATCCAATCTATTTGGGGTACCAGCAGTCCACATTTAAAAAAACAATAATTTTATTTTCTTAAATCTAAGTGCATTTGCCTGACCGCCAATCAAAGTTATTTTGCTTGTCGGCTAGCCAGTGCGTGTGTCAGGCTTACAAGTACTGTGCCAAGAGGTTGTGTGCATGCTTGAGCTCTAAACAAAAGGCTTTTTAGGGTCTTAGTCCCTCAAATACAAGTTTTATTTTAACACCTTTCTGTTTATAAGCACTTTGTGCACGGTGTTGTTCATTTTTGGGAGTTTTTGTGTATTTTTCTTAGTTTAATTTAAGTTTTAGTTTTCTGGGAGTCAGGCTCACCTCTCTATCCCATGAGAGTGAGCTATCTTCTGGATACTTTGCCACACCCCTCCCTTAGCACTTCACCTGCACTCCTGGAGCTTTGTTACTTTGCCTTTTTTTTTTAAGTTTTTCAGGTTTTGTTAAAGTTTTGTTTGTTTGGTGTTGGGTTTTATGTTTTGGGGGGAGAGAAGACAAGTAACATCTTTGTAGGCAGTGGGGGGAAAACAATTTGAAGTTTTGTTTAAAAGGCTTTTTTAACATCTGACACAGAGACACAGAGGGGTTAAAAAGCCTCTGTGTTCTCTGTGTTGTTGCAATTAGCAACACCTTGCAACAGGCCATTAACCCTTCCACTGCCAAACATCATCTCTCTCTCTCCCTTAGTTTTGTCTTTTTGTTTCTTTTTCACACTTTTATATTTAAAAAAAAAAGAAAACAATAGAAAATCATAAAACAAAAAATAAAATAAATAAAACAAATAAACTAAAAAAAAAAGGGTTCTAAACATGAGGGATAAGACCATTAAGAAGCCTCAGGGGTCAAAAGGGGGAATAATGGCCCCTGAAAATCCTAGCTGCAGCACTGCACAGCATAGGCCCCAGGCAGATAAGGCAGCCCCAGCTCCTGGTGGTTCTGCCAGCAGACCTACCCCTGTGGCTAATACCTGGTCACAGGTGGTTTCTGCTGGCCCCAGTAATAACACCGCTGGGGCTGAGGGGCAGATCACCAGGAAGCATGGGGTTAAATGTCAGATGTCTGGGGTCTACAGCATTGATATCTATCTGCGTGCTGCAGCTAATGTCATCAGCCCCTCTGTTATAGTAGCAGCCAGCAAAATGTACGGGAAAGCAGTTTTCTTTACCCGTACGCTGGCTGCTTCTCACATACTTATACAGAGAGGCATCACAGTGGGGGGATTATATGTCCCAATAGAACCCCTGGAAGGGTTGGGCACAAAAGTAACACTCTCTAATGTGCCCCCCTTCCTACCAGATTCCCTCCTGCGCCCCCACCTGCTAACCCTAGGGGAAGTAAAAGCACCATTTATTAAAATTCCCATGGGGTGCAGAGAGAGAGCACTTCGTCATGTGCTCTCTTTCAAGAGGCAGGTACAAATGTGCCTGCCTCAGGGCGCAGAAAACATAGAGGGGTCTTTTGGGGTTCCATTTGAGGTGGTGCTCTACAGGATTTTTTACAGCACTACGGAGGTGCAGTGCTATCATTGCAAGGGGTTGAGGCATACACGTAGGAATTGTCCTAATGTAAAGCATCATGCCCCAGCCCCAGCAAATGGCACCTCCGTCAGTACAGCACCCATCCCCGCTGAGCCCATAACAGCGGGGACCTCAAGGGTCATAGCCCCCCCACAGAGCTCAGGCAAGGAGGCCGTTCCTCAAGCCACCACCACGGCCTCCAAACCCCCTTCTTCCCCAAAAAAGCTATCTGTGTCTGTGGTCTCTAGCAAGACTGCAGACACGGGGAAAAAGGGGAAGAATGTCACCGGTCCTCCCAGTGTCACAGCTGCATCTCCCAAGACCCAATCTGCCCCCACCATAATTACATCAGTTAGTGTGGGGGCACAGTGTAAGATGAGGGATAACAAGCCCTCTGCAGGGGAGGCTGCTAGTGGCAGCTCCTCTTCCAGGAGTGACGTCCCCAGGAAGAGGAAGCATAAAAGCAACAGGGAGGTTGCTGATAAGTGGGAAGTGCTCTATAGTGGAGCACCTCCCTCTAAAAGCAAGAAGAGGAACAAAACATCTCCTCCTCATCCGGTGACATTGTCTGGCCCGGTTATTAAGCTCAGCCAGCCGGTGCCAGACCACACATCTCTCTCTCCAGACCCTATAGGGGTTAATGTGGAAAAGGGTCTGGAGGAAAAGCAGGGGCAAGAGGGTCTCCCAAGTGAGGCAGGGGTAGACAAGAAAGATCAGGTTCTGCCTCTGGCCTTTGAGGGGGGTCCCAACAAAGCCCCTTCTGAATGGGTAGTCAGTGTCCCTGAGGTGCTGAGCTTCAAGGGCACCAGTCAGTCTCCTCCTCCAGTGTCACTCTCTAGTGACATACCTCGGGCTTTGTTAGAGCCCCAGGCCGAGTCACTACTGGAGGGGGGGAATATAGGCATGACCCCCATTCAGAACCCCATGGATTTGTCTGTCAGGGGGGATGTGGCACAAGGGGAAGTGGAAATGGGGGAGGGTGATAAAACAGGTTTTCCTGTTAACATCATGGGAGAGCCTGTATACCCTCCTCAGCCGTCCACTGACCCTAACATCGGGGCCATCCAAGCTGAGCAAGCAGCGGTGGAACTGGCAGAGGAGGCATATAAAGCCTCCAAGGCTTCCATTAAGGAAGCCATGCCAGCCACTGCTGTCCAGCCAGCTACCCCTGAATGCACTCCTGAAGCTACAGGGGTGCAGCAGCAATCCAAGGGTCCATTATTTACCTTGAAGGGTGCTAAAGGGACTCCTTCTGTATCATCTAAGAGGGGGTCCCTGAGAATAAAGCTGAGGAAACTGACTCCAGCCGGGGAGGATGGAGTAAAAGCCCTCAGCCAAGAGGAGCCCAGGGGTGACCCACTAGAAGGAACATCAGATTCTGGGTGGGTTATCCCTGTCAAGGAAATAGATCTATTCCTTGAGAGCACCCTTCATGGACAAAAGAAAAGGAAGGTGCGGCTGGCCTTGGAGAGGTGGAAGAATATGTCGTTTATTCTCCACTCTCTCCAGCAATATCTAGTGGTCAGCACTAGGGCCAAGAATTCTGGGACTGCGGAGCATCTCCGCGTCCGGAAATTCTATAAAATGTGCGTGTCCTATCAGCAGTCTCAAGGGTCTGAGGAACGCACAATTCCTGACATGCAGTAATGGCTTTGCACATCAGCACGCTAAATACCAATGGCTGTCAAGACAGTTTCCGCAGGTTCCAGGTACTCTCCTATTTATATCAGGGAGGGTACTCTGTGAGCTTCCTGCAGGAAACTCACACCACTCCAGAGGCTGAGGCCTCGTGGCAACTGGAGTGGAGAGGCAGGGTCTTCTTCAGCCACTTCACATCGGCGTCATGTGGAGTGGTGACCCTGTTCTCAGAGTCTTTTCAGCCAGAGCTGCTGCTTGTGAAAGCTGTTATCCCAGGCCGTCTAATCCACCTCCGGGTCCGAGAGCAGGGTAGCATCATTAACCTAGTTAATATATATGCCCCTGCTGGAGGGCCCGAGAGAGTGAGGTTCCTCGCCAGACTGTCCCAGTTTTTGGAGACGGTTGACGCAGATGATGTTTGGTACTCGGGGGTGATTTCAATTGCACCCTCGACGCTCTGGACCGGAATAGTCCAGAGCCGTACCCGCCTTCTGCGTCAGCGCTGCGGGAGATCATCGCACGCTTCTCCCTGGAGGACATCTGGCGAGAGCAGAACCCAGGGGCATCAGACGGTTTCACCTACGTCAGGGTGAGAGCCGGTCTGGTGTCCCACTCCCAGATCGACAGACTATATATATCTAGTCACTATATGTCACGAGTCGGTTCTTGTGCCATTAGGCTGGCTCCGTTCACAGACCACAACTGTGTGTCTGTGACGGTGGCGCTAATGCCAACAGCGCCACGAGCCGCCTATTGGCACTTCAACAATGCTTTGTTGAAGGACCAGGGGCTCGTGACATTGATCCGGGAGTTTTGGACGGACTGGAGGGGTTGCAAGGGGGACTTTGCCACGTGAAAACTGTGGTGGGACGTGGCAAGGTTCATTTGCGACTTCTGTGTCAGGAATATACCAAGGGTGCGAGTGGGCAGTGCGAAGCTGAGTTGGAGTTACTCCGGGGGAGGTACTCCATCTGGAGCAGAGGCTGTTCACTTGTAGAGACCAATCCCTGCAGAGCGAGTATGTAGAGAGGAAGGGTGTCCTCTGTGACCTGGAACGACACCAGGCCAAGGCGGCATACGTGAGCAGCCGCTTAGGTTTTCTCAAAGATCTAGACCGCGGCTCGCGCCTCTTCTACTCACTGGAGAAAAAGGGGGGTAACAGTAGGCACATCACCTGTCTTCTAGATGAAGACGGTGCCCCACTTACAGATCCGGAGAGTATCCGGGATAGAGCCCGGAACTTTTATAAAGATCTTTACTCTCCGGATCCCATTTCTCCAGACGCCTGCAGGGTGCTATGGGAGGGGCTCCCCACAGTCAGTGAGGGTGTAAGAGAGCGGCTTGATATACCACTATCTTTTCAAGAGCTCTCTGAAGCCCTCCGTGCCATGTCCTGTGAGAAGTCTCCAGGACTGGACGGACTGACTGTAGAAGAGTTTTTCCAATTTTTCTGGGAGACTCTGGGACCTGATTTCCATCTGGTCCTTGGGGAAGCCCTGGAGACCGGGGAGATGCCCCTCTGCCCAAAAAGCGGGATCTCCGGCTTATTAAGAACTGGCGACCGGTCTCTCTGCTCAGCACGGACTACAAGATTGTAGCTAAAGCCATCTCGCTTAGACTTGGGTCTGTGCTGGCAGAATTGGTTCACCCTGACCAGTCCTATGCGATCCCGGGCCGGACTATCTTTGATAGTATCTTTCTGGTCCGGGATCTATTGCATTATTCTCGCAGGACTGGTCTGTCACTCGCCTTTCTCTCTTTAGATCAAAAGAAGGCGTTTAACAGGGTGGACCATGGTTACCTCATAGCCACTCTGCAAGCGTACAGCTTTGGCCCACAGTTTGTGGGCTTTATGAGAACGTTGTACGCCTCTGCAGAGTGTTTATTTAAAATCAATTGGTCCCTAACAGCACCTTTGGTATTTGGACGAGGGGTGCGTCAAGGATGTCCCTTGTCTGGACAGTTATATGCACTGGCCATCGAGCCTTTCCTCTGCCTACTGAGGAAAAGGCTCACAGGGCTGGTGCTAAAAGATCCAGACATGCGGATTGTCCTTTCAGCTTATGCTGACGATGTGCTCCTCGTGGCCCAGGATCCAGTTGATCTTGAGCTGGCAAAACAGTGCCAGGAGGTATATTCAGCTGCCTCCTCCGCTCAGATCAACTGGTCCAAATGCACAGGCCTCTTAGAGGGTAATTTACAGGTAGACTCTTTGCCTCCTACGTTTCGTGACATCATGTGGGAGGCAAATGTCATTAAATATCTGGGGGTCTACCTGTCCGCTGCGGATGCTTCCGTCCCAGACAACTGGAGGGAGTTAAAGGGCAGTGTCCTCTCTCGTCTGGGACGATGGAGGGGTCTAGCAAAAATGCTTTCCCTTAGGGGGCGGACTCTAGTGGTGAATCAGCTGGTGGCTTCTCAGATCTGGCACCGGCTGATTTGTCTGAGTCCGACCCCCGAGTTTGTCACCAATATCCAGAGGAATTTGTTAGATTTCCTCTGGATTGGGTCTCTGCAGGGGTGGCAAGTCTGCCTTTGGTGGAGGGTGGACAGGGAGTAGTTTGTGTGTGCTCCCAGTTGTCCACCTTCCGCCTTCAGTACCTGCAGAGATACCTATATGCAGATCCCTCTCCGCAGTGGGGCGCACTGGCATCCAGCTTTTATCGCCAGTTGCGCAAACTGGGGAATGACCGGCAATTATTTCTGATCGGGCCCGAGGGGTTTGGGAGAGACCTCTCTGTGTTGCCGGCATACTACCAGGAAACCCTCAAGGCCTGGAGCATGGTCTCCGTGACCAGGCAGGGCGTGCCTTTGGGGGATGAAATATTCACGGAGCCCCTGCTATTTAATCCAGCAGTGGGGGCTCCAATGTTACAGTCCCCCTGTATCATCCGCCGCCTTAGTCATGCACGGATGACCTGAGTCAGGGATCTCCTGGAATACGGGCGTTCTGATTGGGTGTCACCCCAGGAGCTTGCGCTCCGTTTGGGATATGTGACGCCCAAAGTCTCAGGGCGCTTGCTCCAGGAGATTAGGGATGCCATCTCCCCCGACTCGCGCACCTTCCTTCGCGGGGCTTTGCAGGCCGGAGTGCCACATGCACCTTTCAACACCCCTGCTCCGGCTGTTTGCATTGGACACAAGCCCCGTGTTTCCCCTCAGGCTCCTCCTGTCCCCAACCTCTCAAAGTTGAGGGACATACCCTCAGCATGCTTTCGCGGCATGCCGAGGAAGAGCTTATATTCTCTCGTGCTCCATACAGTGCACTTCCTTGCCCTCGTGACCCGTCCCGATACCATCTGGAGGCGGGTCCTACCAGCTGACGAGGGCAAGAGGCCCCGGTGGAGGGAACTTTATTCTGATTTAGTTCCACGACCCACCGGGGACTTGAGTTGGAGAGTGCTCCATGGTGCACTGAGCACGGGAGAGTACTTAGCTAAATTCAAGGACTCTCCCTCCACTTATCCATTCTGTGGCAAGGGAGAGTCCGTGTATCATATTTATTTTAGTTGCGCCAGACTGCAGCCCCTCTTGTCACTCTTGAGGGGCCTCCTCCTGCAGTTCTGGCTGCATTTTTCCCCTCACATTTTTATTTTTGGGCGCCCAGTGTCCCGGTGCAATAAGGCCAGGGACCTCCTTGTCAACCTGCTCCTGGCATTAGCCAAGTTGGCTATATATAAGTCCAGGAAGCAGTGTTTGATAGGGGGGGTTCCCTTGTCACCTGAGGCCATGTTCCGGGTGCTGGTGGGCTCCCGTATTCGGGCAGAGTACCACCTGGCTTTGTCCACTGGGGGAATGGATGAGTTTTTCTCCCAGTGGGCTGTAGATGGTGTGCTCTGCTCGGTATCCCCCCATTCGGTTTCTTTTTCTCTTAACCTCCTAAAATGATTTTTATTTAGTTTACAGATCATGTTTCTCATAATGTCAAAATACACTGTGCCAAGTTCAACCAATCCAGTCTAGTTGGGGTACCAACAGTCCACATTTAAAAAACCCAAACTTTTTTTTTATTAAATCTAAGTGCATTTGCATAACCGTCAATCAAAGTTCATTTGCTTGACCGCTACCCATAGTGTGTTTCCTGCTTTCAAGTACTGTGCCAAGTTCAACCAATCCAGTCTAGTTGGGGTACCAACAGTCCACATTTACAAAACCCAAACTTTTTTTTAATTAAATCTAAGTGCATTTGCATAACCGTCAATCAAAGTTCATTTGCTTGACCGCTACCCATAGTGTGTGTCCTGCTTTCAAGTATTGTGCCAAGTTCAACCAATCCAGTGTAGTTGGGGTACCAACAGTCCACATTTAAAAAACCCAAACTTTTTTTTAATTAAATCTAAGTGCATTGGCCTGACCGTGAATCAAAGTTCATTTGCTTGACCGCTACCCATAGTGTGTGTCCTGCTTTCAAGTACTGTGCCAAGTTCAACCAATCCAGTCTAGTTGGGGTACCAACAGTCCACATTTAAAAAACCCAAACCTTTTTTTTATTAAATCTAAGTGCATTTGCATAACCGTCAATCAAAGTTCATTTGCTTGACCGCTACCCATAGTGTGTGTCCTGCTTAAAAGTACTGTGCCAAGTTCAACCAATCCAGTCTAGTTGGGGTACCAACAGCCCACATTTAAAAAAAAATGACAGGCAGAGGCAGGACACCCCGCAGAGGCCGTCGTGGTCATGGTGCTTTGATTCCCTTTGGCCCTACAATAATGCCCAGTGTTCAGAGGTCAGTTACCCTGAACTTGAAAAGTTCAGAGGACGTAGTTGACTGACACAGGACACCCAATCTTCTACAGCTTCCGCTTGGAACATTGACGCACCATCCTCCTCCAGATTAACTTCGGGCACCTCTCAAGTTACCACTCACCCGCCTGCCGCCACCACCAACACTAGTACCACAGCCAATTCAATTGATCAGTCAGAAGAGTTATTTACACATCAGTTTGAAGAAATGAGTGATGCGCAACCATTATTAACAGAGAATGTAGATAACAGGGATATGTCTCAGTCAGGCAGCATTACACACATGTACGAACGATGTGATGATGATGTACCCGCTGCTGCTTCCTTTGTTCAGTTGTCATATACAAGTGAGGCGGGTGATGATGATGACGATGCATCTGTGGATGTCACGTGGGTGCCTGCTAGAAGAGAAGAAGAACAGTGGGAATGTTCAGATGGGGAGACAGAGAGGAGGAGGAGACGAGTTGGAAGTAGAGGGAGGTCATCGCTAGTGGCACAGTCAGACAGCATGCATCAGCACCCGGGGTCAGCCAGACAGCATGCCAATCAACACATGCTGTTGCCACCACCAGAATGCTGTCACCGCCGAGCTCAGCAGTGTGGCATTTTTTGTGTGTGTCTGCCTCTGACAACAGCGATGCCATTTGCAACCTGTGCCAAAAGAAACTGAGTCGTGGGAAGTCCAACACCCACCTAGGTACAACTGCTTTCCGAAGGCACCTGATGTCACATCACAAACGCCAATGGGATCAACACATGAGTACAAGCAGCACACAAACTCAAAGCCGCCATCCTCCTCCTGGTCCAGCATCTTCATCCACATCAACCACTGCTGTCCTCCTTGCCCCCTCTCAACTCTCCACCACTCCGTCTCTCACTTCTTGCTCTTCCTGCTCATCTCCTCACAGTCAGGTGTCTGTCAAGGGCATGTTTGAGCGTAAGAAGCCAATGCCACAAAGTCAGCCCCTTGCCCGGCGTCTGACAGCTGGCTTGTCTGAACTCTTGGCCCGCCAGCTTTTACCATACAAACTGGTGGAGTCTGAGGCGTTCAAAAAGTTTTTAGCGATTGGGATACCGCAGTGGAAGGTACCCTGCCGAAATTTCTTTGCCCAAAAGGCAATCCCCAACCTGTACTCAATTGTGCAAAAGTAAGTAATGGCATCTCTGGCACACAGTGTTGGGGCAAGGGTCCATCTGACCACTGATACCTGGTCTGCAAAGCATGGTCAGGGCAGGTATATCACCTACACTGCGCATTGGGCAAACCTGCTGACGCCTGCCAAGCATAGAATGCGTGGCTCTGCAGAGGAGTTGGTGACACCGCCACGACTTGCAGGCAGGCCTGCTGCCACCTCCTCTACTCCTCCTTCTCCATCCTCTTCCATAACCTTCTCAGCTGAGTCCTCTTCTGCTGCTGCGTCTTGCTCCACATCAACGGCACCCCTCCAGCTCCCCAGATACTATTCCACATCCCGGATACGGCAGTGTCATGCCGTCTTGGGGTTGACTTGCCTCAAAGCAGAGAGTCACACCAGGCCAGCACTCCTGTCCGCCCTGAACGCACAGGTGGATCAATGGCTGACTCCGCACCAACTAGAGATTGGCAAAGTGGTTTGTGACAATGGAAGAAATTTGTTGGCGGCATTGAATTTGGGCAAGTTGACGCATGTGCCGTGCATGGCACATGTGTGTAATCTGATTGTACAATGCTTTGTCCATAAGTATCCAGGCTTACAGGACGTCCTGAAGCAGGCCAGAAAGGTGTGTGGCCATTTCAGGCGTTCCTACACGGCAATGGCGCACTTTTCAGATATCCAGCGGCGAAACAACATTCCAGTGAGGCGCTTGATTTGTGACAGCCCCACACGTTGGAATTCAACACTCCTAATGTTCGACCTCCTGCTCCAACAAGAAAAAGCCATTAACGAGTATTTGTATGACCGGGGTGCTAGGACAGCCTCTGCGGAGCTGGGGATTTTTTTGCCACGTTACTGGACGCTCATGCGCAATGCCTGTAGGCTCATGCGTCCTTTTGAGGAGGTGACAAACCTTGTCAGTCGCACCGAAAGCACCATCAGCGACATCATACCATTTGTTTTATTCCGGGAGCGTGCCCTGCGAAGAGTGCTGGATCCGGCCGTAGATGAGCGTGACGAGGAAGAGGAAGAGTTGTGGTCACCATCACCACCAGAAACAGCCTTATCAGCATCGCTTGCTGGACCTGCAGAACGCTGGAAGAGGATTGTGAGGAAGAGGAGTCAGAGGAGGAATGTGGCTTTGAGGGGAAGGAGGAAGACCAATCACAACAGGCATCCCAGGGTGCTCGTTGTCACCTATCTGGTACCCGTGGTGTTGTACGTGGCTGGGGGGAAGAACATATCTTCAGCGAGATCACTGAGGAAGAGGAACGGGACATGACTAGCTCGGCATCCAACCTTGTGCAAATGGGGTCTTTCATGCAGTCGTGCCTGTCGCAGGACCCTCGTATAAAAAGGCTGAAGGGGAACGGCCTGTACTGGGTGTGCACGCTACTAGACCCACGGTATAAGCAGAAAGTGCCTGATTTGTTACCAAATTACCGCAAGTCAGAAAGGATGCAGCAGGTCCAAAACAAATTAACAAGTATGCTTTACACAGCATATAAGGGTGATGTCACAGCACAAGGGCAATATAACAGGGGAAGAGGTGAAAGTAATCCACCTCCCACGACCACGCCGGCAAGGACAGGACGTTTAAAAGACGTGTTGTTGATGGAGGACATGCAGACCTTTTTCAGTCCTACGCATCGCATCAACCCTTCGGGATCCACCCTCAGAGAACGACTTGACCGACAGGTAGCAGACTACCTCGCCTTAACTGCAGATATCAACACTCTGAAGAGCGATGAACCCCTTGACTACTGGGTATGCAGGCTAGACCTGTGGCCGGAGCTATCCCAATTTGCAATTGAACTTCTGGCCTGCCCCGCTTCAAGTGTCCTGTCAGAAAGGACCTTCAATGCAGCAGGAGGTTTTGTCACAGAGAAGAGAAGTCGCCTAGGGCAAAAAAATCTCGATTGCCTCACCTTTATAAAGATGAATGAGGGATGGATCCCGAAGGGACTGACACTGGGCGATACATTCGACTGAAAAAGGCCTGATGAGATGAGCTGCCTTCGGCTATAAATGGTCCACACGCTGCTGTATGTTATCTGTGAATGCCGGATGACTTGCGTGAATTATCCGCCACCAACTAGGGTTCAAGAAGAGGCAATGTTTTATGGCACTTTCTGCCTGGGGAACAAAGGTACATTTTTCTGGCCGCAGCAACAGCAGCGGCTGCAACAATATCAAATTTTTGAATTTCAATTTTTATGCCAGAAGGCGTATGGCATGTAATGGAAAATAAATCATATTGAACAGTCTTGCATAACACAACAGTTGTGCAAAAATACATATTTACAATGAAGACATTTTTTTAAAATTAGGTGGCTACTGGCTAGGCCTTCTTTTTTTTACTTTTTTGGTTAATACATTTTCTTTTTTTTTACTGTGATTGCAATTTTTAAGAGAAACCTAAGACATGGTAAAACAGACAATAGTAAAGTCCTATTATCTTTCATCACTCCAGCAGTAGCTTATTATTTTCAATATCTAACCTGCTCAATCGCCCTTGGGTTACCCTAGGGCAGGCTTCAGTAGGCGATCTCTCCTTTCCTCGGATGATTTTGCCGCCGGTTGCTTCTGAAGGGTCTCCTCCAGGGCTCCCCCACTCCGGTCATTCCCCCCGAGTCGCTTCAACCATTAACAAATGTTTTATTACATTAGGGGGGGCACTAAATTGGGATGTTATCCAGGGATCCCAAATTGTCTGGAACTGGTTGATTCTATCCAAGACTACATGGTTAAATCTCTCGTTGAGCAGTAAATAGTTGATTTTTTTTATTAATTCCTGAAAGTTTTCATTTGGGGTTTTCCAACTACTAGCTATGTGTATTTTTTCTTTCAAAAAATATTTTATTAGGTCAATCTTAAACATTTTAGAAGTTGTAAGCATGTTTCTTCCCATAGTCTTATGACTGCCGAACACTCCCACCAGACATGAATAAATGTAGCCTCATTACCACTGTTCCTAAAACATGAGCTGCTCCGTTTTGAATTCCCATTTATTTGCTTAAAAGGAGTAATATATGTCCTGTGTAGGACCTTTATTGAAGTCTCAAGCAGACTATAATTTAAAGATCCCCTACTTAAGCATTGCCAACTTTTATCCCATGTGCTATCTGCCAACTCGGTGCCCAAATCCCTCTCCCAGGCTTTGGTATAGTCTGGTTTGTTTGCCGATGAGTTTTCATTAAATAGTTCATACATGAGGCTAATAATACCAGGCTGAAAGGGGGAATCCCTACATTTTTTGAGTAGCCAGGTGTTTCTTTGGGGGGTTTCCCTACCACTTATCGTATATATAAAATGATGTATCCTTTAAAAATTATAGTGTTCAGCCAGGGGTAAATTGTATCTATCTCTCACCCACTCAAAGGTCATTATTTTGTCGTCATGCCACGATGGACCAACCCTTAGTAGGTTCTGAGACTTCCACCAACTGAGAGAGCTTTCCAGAAGATGTATCTTAAAGTGGGGATTGGGTACGATAGGGGTAAGATCTGATACCCGAGTTTCCAGTTTTTGTGTCCAGTTCATCTCCGTCCATATTTTTAATGAGTGCTTAATCAACGGGTTTTTCAAGTTTCTCAAAAAAGTATACAGACCTGGAATCCATATTACTGTATCCCATGTATAAGGTGACATGCTTACATTTTCCATAAATACCCAGAGCGGCTGATGTGTTTTGGAGAATGCGCCAGAGGAATGAAAGCCAGCTGCGCTGCCTTGTAATACAGTTTGAGATTCAGGTCCCTACCCTCTTTTGGAAAGACTATGAGGTCGGCCTGATTCAATTAAGGGGGCATAGGTTCTCCATTTAGTATAGTGTTAAACAAAGATGTTAGGTGCGGGGGTAAGCAAGGGCTCAAATTTCTTATAGTACAGATGAGTAAAACCGTCTGGCCCTGGGGACTTGCCAAATTTAAGATCTTGGATTGTAGATTTAACTTCCTCTTGGGATATGTCTAGGTTCAAGCTATCCAATTGAGGTACAGGTATTTTGTGGACTTCTTGCTGTAGTAGGAAGGACCCTATGTCAGATCCGCTGCAGCGGGATTGGGATGAATATATGGTCTAATCGAAATTTTGAAATGTTTCCTGGATAGCATTGGGGCTAAAGGAGGTTTGGCCATCAGGTAGTCTAAAGATACCGTATATTATGTCCTCTCTTGGGGGGTAAAGACACTAATAATTCCTCCAATAAAATTCTGCTTTTTTTGTGGGCAAGGTCACTGGTTAGCCCCTTGGATTATCTGTTAAAAAGAGTGGTGCAGAGACTGTGGGGGCTGTTAGCCTCCTTGTCCCTGTGTGGCCGTTTAGAATCCCTGCTGCTGCATGTTTCAGCTTTATTAAGGTGTAATTGTACAGTGTTTGACTCAAGTAGCTGCCTGTGCTGGGTCAGTTTGGCTTAATTGCTGGGCCCTTTTACTGCCAAGATGGCGATTGTCAGTCCATGGGCCTCTATGTCCCCTTCACTACCTTTGTCCCCGCTTGTGTGCTTATTTGGGATGGCCCCCCTTTATATCTCCGGCCCGTGGCCTTGTAAGGGTCGCCCCCTCAATCTCTGAGTGTGGATATGCAGGGATGGGGCGTTGAATCAGGCCTACCTTCTTCTCTGCTCGCTGCAAGATCAACAGTACCTAATTTTTCAGGCATGTGTACATGCCTGATTTTTCTGGCCTCTGGTGCTGCACTGTGGCTTCAACAACCAAACCCCAAAAAAAGGCACATAACAGGGATTAAACTGATAGGAGTAGTACTACTTAACACACCACTCATATCTGGTGTAACAGTAGTGTATATTTAAAACCGAACATTTTTTTTCTACTGTAATAGATTGCATAGCAGTTAGTTGTCTGCAAGCGTGTGTGTCAGACCTACAGTGTCTACTCTACCAACTTCTGCAAGTGCACAGTGCCACTCATATCTGTTGTCACAGTAGCTTGGACGCATAGTACCGATCTGTCAAAACCTGTAATGATGAATGAGGTCTAGAGTAGCCTGGTTCCCTTATCCTCTACAGGTTGAGACCTAATGTTTGGGTGACTCCAGACCAACACATGAGTACAAGCAGCACACAAACTCAAAGCCGCCATCCTCCTCCTGGTGCAGCATCATAAGCCACATCAACCACTGCTGTCCTCCTTGCCCCCTCTCAACCGTCCGCCACTCCGTCTCTCGCCTTGAGCAGTTCCTGCTCATCTGCCCATAGTCAGGTACCTGTAAAGGACATGTTTGAGCGTAAGAAGCTAATGTCACAAAGTGCCCCAAAAATGAAGTGATACGACCAACAAAACATCTTTTTCCATCTCCCGGTTCTAAAAATCCAGGCCTTATACACGCCCCCTGATAGGTAACGTAACAAGTATTAAACTGATAAGAGTAGTACTTACAAACACGTCACTCCTATCTGGTGGCACCTTTGACTGCACGTGCCGTGCCCCAAAATTGAAGTGATACGACCAACAAAGCATCTTTTTTCATCTCCTGGTTCTAAAAATCCAGGCCTTATACACGCCCCCTGATATGTAACGTAACAAGTATTAAACTGATAAGAGTAGTACTTACAAACACGTCACGCCTATCTGGTGGCACCTTTGACTGCACGGGCCGTGCCCCAAAATTGAAGTGATACGACCAACAAAGCATCTTTTTCCATCTCCTGGTTCTAAAAATCCAGGCCTTATACACGCCCCCTGATAGGTAACGTAACAAGTATTAAACTGATAAGAGTAGTACTTACAAACACGTCACTCCTATCTGGTGGCACCTTTGACTGCACATGCCGTGCCCCAAAATTGAAGTGATACGACCAACAAAGCATCTTTTTCCATCTCCTGGTTCTAAAAATCCAGGCCTTATACACGCCCCCTGATAGGTAACGTAACAAGTATTAAACTGATAAGAGTAGTACTTACAAACACGTCACTCCTATTTGGTGGCATCTTTGACTGCACGGGCCGTGCCCCAAAATTGAAGTGATACGACCAACAAAGCATCTTTTTCCATCTCCTGGTTCTAAAAATCCAGGCCTTATACACGCCCCCTGATAGGTTCTGTAACAGGTTTTAAACTGATAAGAGTAGTACTACTTTAAACACCTTATAATAATGCAGAGAGAGGCAATGCAGTGAGAGGAGTCTGAAGAAGAGGAGTCAGAGGAGGAAGGTGGCTTTGAGGAGGTGGAAGACCAAACACAGCAGGCGTCCCAGGTGGCTTGTTGTCACCTTTCGGGGACCCTTGTTGGCTGGGTGGAGGAAGAGACCTTCAATGACATCAGTGAGGACAAGGAACGGGACATGGCTAGCTTGGTATCCAACCTTGTGCAAATGGGGAGTTTGCGGTTGTGCAAATGGAATGTTTGTGGTTGTTTGAGGTGCGTTAAACGGGGAGTTTGGTCTGTCACTGTGAAGCGGGCCTAACCCTTACACTACATGATCGATACAACATCATACCTGATGTTTTAAAGCACGTTATTCCAAACAATTTAGGAATGTTAGGTAATTTATGCCCTTTATGGCTTAAAACCAGACTCTGTATCAACTATGTAATTTTCCGTGGGAGTTTTGCCATGGATCCCCCTCCGGCATGCCACAGTCCAGTTGTTAGACCCCTTGAAACAACTTTCCCATCACTATTGTGGCCAGAAAGAGTCCCTGTGGGTTTTAAAATTCGCCTGCCCATTGAAGTCTATGCCGGTTTGCGAACATATGCGGCGGATCGCGTTCGCGGTTCGCGAACCGAAAATTTTAGGTTCGCGACATCACTAATCACAAATATTATTGATATAGTATACAATGTTGGAACAGGGCAACCTTTGGGAAACAGTGATCACAACACAGTCTCATTTGAGATTGAATTAAAAAAACAAAATTTTAAGGGGCCAACAAAAACTCTTAATTTTAAAAGGGCAGATTTTAACGGTCTAAGGGCAGCAATACAAAGTATAGACTGGGACAGAGAACTGGCAGGTAAAAACACTGACCACAAGTGGACAACATTTAAATCCTTACTAAATATACATACACATCGGCATTACCGTGTGGGAATAAAAGTAAAAGGAGTAAATTACATCCAATGTGGCTTAACAATGATTTAAAGATCAAGATACGGAGTAAAAAACAGGCATTTAAATTATACAAACAAGAGGGGACAGAGACTGCTTTACAGGAATACAATGAAATCAACAAAGCTTGCAAAAGGGCAATTAGACTGGCTAAAATAGAAAATGAAAAATTAATTGCAAAAGAGAGTAAGACTAACCCTAAAATATTTTTTAAGTATATTAATGGGAAGAAGGCGAGGAAGGAAGCTATAGGAACATTACAATGTGACACGGGCCGTCTGATAATTATTGACCAAGAAAAGGCAGATGAGCTAAATAGGGAGGTACTAGTGGTTGGGACACGGCAACATAATAGGGCTACACTACCTTTGCCAAATAATTGGTTAACACAGGAAGTAAACCAAAAGAGGTTGGAAAAAATAAATGTTAATAAAGCCCCGGGTCCTGATGGAATACATCCATGGGTACTAAGGGAACTGGGTTCTGCAATAGCCAAACCATTCTATTTAATTTTGCAAGATTCAATCAACACAGGGTCCCTACCAGATGACTGGAGAAAAGCTGATGTGATACCTATATTTAAAAAGGGAGCAAGAGCAAATCCGGGGAATTATAGACCAGTGAGCCTCACTTCTGTAGTGGGGAAGATTTTAGAAGGGTTAATAAGAGATGATATACAAGAATATGTCTATTTGAACAGGATTATAAGTAGGAGTCAACATGGATTTATGAGTGATAGGTCATGTCAAACAAATCTAATTAGTTTCTATGAGGAGGTTCGAAGGAACCTGGATCAAGGCAACTCAGTGGAAGTAGTCTTTTTGGATTTTGCAAAAGCTTTTGATACAGTACCACATCAGAGACTATTGTGCAAACTAAGAGATACAGGAGTTGCAGTAAATATCTGCTCATGGATTGAAAGCTGGCTAAAAGACAGGAAGCAAAGGGTTGTTGCAAATGGAACATACTCCGATTAGACTAATGTGGTAAGTCGGGTTCCTCGGGGTTCAGTATTAAGTCCTCTCCTTTTTAACATATTTATTAATGACTTAGAGGTAGGATTGGAGTGTGGTGTCTCTATTTTCGCTGATGACACGAAGTTGTGCAAGGTAATTAAATCAGATAGTGATGTGCTTTCCCTCCAAAGGAATTTACATAAAATTGAGGAATGGGCATCTAAATGGCAGATCAGATTTAATATGAATAAATGTAAAGTTATGCATCTGGGAAGGAAAAATAGCCATGCAATTTATAATCTTAATGGAGCAAATCTAGGTGTATCGGATATTGAAAGGGATTTGGGAGTGCTTGTGGACAACCACCTAGGTAACAGTGCTCAAAGCCAAGCAGCAGCTGCAAAGGCAAATAAAATATTAGCATGTATTAAGAAGGGTATAGAAGCCAGGGAAGCAAATATAATTCTGCCACTATACAAATCTCTAGTACGCCCTCATTTGAAATATGGAGTACAATTTTGGGCACCACTTCATAAAAAGGACATTTTAGAGCTGGAAAAGGTACAGAGGAGGGCAACAAAATTAATAAGGGGAATGGAGGGGCTAAGTTATGAAGAAAGACTAACCAAATTAAACTTATTTTCTCTAGAAAAAAGGTGTCTAAGAGGAGATATGATTACCTTATATAAATACATCCAGGGTCAGTATAAAGATTTTTGTGCCAAGAGGTTTTCAACTGACAAGAGGACATCCCTTGAGGTTAAAAGTAAAAAGATTCCAACTTAAAGAAAGAAAAGGGTTCTTCACAGTAAGTGTTGTGTGAGGAATTGACTCTGCTGGGTTTTGAACCCTGGTCCCCAGGCTGCTGAACTTCTTCCCTACCAATGCGCCAGCCTGCCTTTGTGAATTTCCTTGAGATCTGATAAACCTTGACTCTGCTAGCAATAGTATCTGTGACTAGTCTCTTCAGCTGTGTCTGGTCAGGTGTCTGGTCCTTGGTCTATATAAGGCACTTCCTGTCTATGTACCTTGCCAGATTATTGTGGTTCCTGTTCCCTTCAATAAAGCTTGTTCCTGTTTCACCTACAAGTTGCTGAATTGGATCATTGCTGACCTAGGCTGCTGGTGTCCAAAACCTTGTGATTCCTATATCATTACAGAATAATCTGGCCCTTTCATGGAGACCTCCGGGTCAGATTCTGCATTGGCCCAGCAGGTTGCTTTTATTGCAAGAACTGTGCAGACCCAGGCACAGACCATTCAAGTGCTGCAGGACCAGGTAGCTGAACTGCAAAATAAAGTTCAGTCAATGCACAATGAGTATGCCAGCTACAGGGCACGTAATTTTGTGGCTGCTACTGTTACACCTGCACAAGATGCCCGTTTGCCCCTACCATAAAAGTTTGGAGGAGATCGCAAAAGATTTAGGGGTTTCCTGAATCAATGCCGTTTGCACTTCATGATGTTACCTCCCTATTTTCCATCTGAAAGAGAGAAGGTGGGATTTATTTTCTCCCTATTCAGAGATGAAGCCCTGGCTTGGGGCTCCCCTCTTCTGGAACAGGACAGTCCAGTCTTGGGTAATTTAAATGACTTTCTTGAGGCCATGTGCCTAGTTTTTGATGACCCCAATCGAAGTGCTACAGCAGAAGCCACTCTCCTTCATTTGCATCAAGGGAGGCGCTCTGTGGCTGAATATGCTGCTGAATTCAGACAGTGGGTTGCTGATACTACCTGGAACCAATCAGCCCAGAGGTTCCACTTCAGAAAAGGTATCTCAGAAGCTATAAAAGATGAGCTAGCTTGTGTTGATCTTCCTACTGACTTTGATGCATTTGTGCGTTTGGCTATCCGTATTGATTGGAGACTTTCTGAAAGAAGATTGGAAAGACAGGGCTCTTTTAGACCAAGTGCTACTCCTATTTCCCATTCAAGAATTTCTACTCCGACCCCACAATCACCTACAGACTCTGAGCCTGAGGATATGCAGGTAAATCTAATAAGAGGGCCATTATCCAATGAAGAAAAACAGTGGCGACGCACTCACAATTTATGCCTGTATTGTGGTAGTGCAGGGCACTATGCCATCAATTGCCCTAGCAAATCCAAAAGAACAATAGCTATGGCGGCTGAGGGTGCACAGATTCAACACCAAACCCAGATTTCAGATCAACTGGATTCTGTCACACAACCCTTGTTTTCTCTGGCTCATGGTGAAGAGGGTATGCTGACTCAACATCCTCATTTTGTGGTGCCTATCATGTTGCAATGTGGTGATCGTAAAATTTCAACTACTGCTATGATAGATTCTGGAGCAGTCGGAAACTTTATGGACATCAAGTTTGCAGCAGGACATAGAATTCAGTCTATACCTAACTCTTCACCTGTGTTAATGGAGACAGTAGACAGTTCTCCACTTACGTCAGGCCCGGTTACACATGAGACTGTGCCCTTAAAGTTGACTCTGGAAGTGAATCACCATGAGGCTATATCTTTCCACCTAATTTCCTCAACACAGTTTCCAGTGATTTTGGGGGTACCTTGGCTTGCTTTGCATAAACCACAGATTGATTGGAAGACCAGAACCTTGACCTTTCGTTCAGAACACTGCTTAATGAATTGTCAACCCTCTAAGGTAACACTTGTTGCCACAACAATTAATGAAATGGTTGCTACAAGCTTGACTAAGCTTCCTCTACAATATCAGGATTTTGCAGATGTCTGTGATAAGAAGAATGCTGATCAGCTTCCACCCCATAGGCCTTATGATTGCCCAATAGAGCTGTTACCTAGGGCTGCTATCCCATTTGGCTGTATATATTCCCTTTCTGAGCCTGAATTGAAAACTCCTCGTGAATACATACAAGAAAATCTTGCAAAAGGCTTTATTCGACCATCTATTTCTCCAGCATGAGCTCCTATATTCTTTGTAGAAAAGAAAGATTGCAGCCTAGGGCCATGCGTTGACAACAGGGACATTAATAACATCACTGTTAAAAACCGCTACACCTTGCCTCTCATTCCTGAACTTTTGGAGAGACTTCAGTCAGCTAAAATATTTACGAAGCTTGATCTTCGGGGGGCATATAATCTGGTTCGCATAAGACCAAATGATTAATGGAAAACAGCTTTCAGAACCAGGTACGGGCATTACGAATATCTAGTAATGCCATTTGGGCTTTGTAATGCCCCTGCAACTTTCCAGCATCTTAAGATATTTCTCCCTGTGTAGGCACAAACTTTCCAGCATCTTAAGATATTTCTCCCTGTGTAGGGCACAAATGAGCTAAAAAGACTGCTCTCTGAGTAGGTAACCAGACCTATAGAACAAACCTACTTAGGTGTTGTTCGTTCTCAGATGAGCGCCTCTGACTCCGTAAGGATCGTGAAGACAAATTCAATTAATCCATTCCGGACCCCATATTTTTCACATTTTAGTTAGAACTGATGGTCTTTTTTTGGATACAAACCTAAAACTAGAATTAGAATTTAAATTCACTTTACCTGTACTGAGAGAACTTGAGGGCCCAACGGGATGATGGGGATGTAGAGGAGGAGAAGGGAGATGCAGGTTCTTGTTTGGGATTTTGGCTCTTATAGGCACAAGCTAGGCACACTGGTTTACTGTCTCGGGTGCTACATGTGCTGATTTCTTAAATTTTCTTATGGAAACTTTTGGTGATGATTACTTCATAGTCACCAAAATGGGCCTTACAGGTAAAATTGTTGAAGATTTAATTTATTTAATATGAATTTATTTATTTAATATGATATTTTTTGTATAAACATGTTTGTCCGATTAATTTTTTGGAAATCTCCTTGTGTGCCATTTTTAGTCATGCACCATAATGAGAACTCTTCATATCAATGTATTTATTACAATCTGGTTTGAAATATGTTTTGGTTTTGCAATTCCACCTCATCAAAGTGGGAATCAAGAGCTACAGCTACGAACTAAATGAACTACAGCATTACCTACAGCTTATGGTAAATGGGCATTGCACAGAATATGTGTTCATTATATTATCTTAGAAGTTTTATGGTTGAACCCATCAATTTTTTTTATATATTAGTTTTCAAACAATCATAATACCTGACTAAAAAGGCCACAGTTAACTTGTACTTCAATTCTACCAAGTGTTAGTAAGTGTTAACTAACTAATTGTATTTTGATTATTCATTCTTATCTGCTGATAAATCAATGTGGGAAATTCCTCTGTCTAGCGTTGGGTAAGGTATGCAACATCATATGTTCCTACAAACCAATTATTTTTCATTGACAGTATCTCAAGGTTTAATTGTTACGCTTTGTTAAAAAATGTTTTACATTAAATTACTAAAATACACTAAAATGTGGTAAAAATAAATCTTTGCCTCAATGCAACATTTGGGGAGACATTGGATGAACGGAATTCAGACATAGTATATAAATTGAGCTACATCAATACTGATATTATTTCTTGCCTTAATATTTTATGACCCATAGAAAGTGTGCAGTTTATGAAGGTGATCAATGGAGCAGTGTGACTGTGCTGCTGTAGTCGTCTATCAGTAACATCTGTAGAATAACATATCTTCTGGCTTACTGATCTTGTGGGATTTGTTTCTGCACAGCGTGTCAGCTCATCACATACTAAACGTCAGTCAAAACAAGCAACTAAGCACTTCAAAGGTGCACTCTGAGGACAATTGTTCTATGGAGATAACCAGTTCTTGCAACTTTTACAATTCACTCTTGTTCTCACAGGCAGTCACAATGTTGATAAAAGTTTAGAAATATTTTATGTTTTCACCTTATATAACTCCAATTACTGTTCTTTCAATGTGTGAGGTTTAAAGGGATTTTTACATTTTTTATTTTTATTTTTGAAATAAAATGGTTTATTGAGATCTACTTTTATCTTTGTTTAAACTAAAGTTAAATGGTAAATCTTTAAAAACTTAGGCCCCTTTCTAATCGAACAGTGTAATTTGCGGTATACCATCAAATAGGCTGTGGGAGCATTTTTTCCCTGTGTCAATCACAATATTACAGCACTCAGCCCACATCCGTAAATCCAGCCTTGTCCACAAGATATTTCAATGTAGGAGGTATGTGTTCACTCGAATGTTACACCAAACTAAGCATTACGGATGAGAAATGGCTCTAGGAACCAACAGAAAATGAAAAGTCATGATTATTATAATGAGTGAGAACAAGTGCCGTAACTGCGGCAAGGAATCGTATTTTTATATGTAGGTATATTATTTTAAATTTTTTCAGATTTATTTAAATTAAATGTATGTGACAATTATATTTATAAATATATATATATATATATATATATATATATAGAGTTGTGTTTATTTTATATAATATATATATATATATATATATATATATATATATATATATATATATATATATATAGTAGCGACTTGCCCATCAAACATAACGGCATGACATAGTGTTATACAATTTGTTTTATTTCTGTATATTTAGTATTTCTATGTGCAACATACGTATCTCTCTGTACTTTATTTTATTTTTTTAATGACTGTTTCTCAAATATGGCATAATTCCTGTAACCAATACAATTGTAATATTTTACATTAAATACAATTTGTATTTTTTTGTCTCTCGTCCAATAATGAACAATATCTTCATATGAAACTGTAAAAATGTTTTTTAAATACACATGAAGATCATAACATTGTATAACCCATATGTTTACATGTCATCTTACAATTTGAATAATTCAGTACACCCATCAAAATATAATATTTTTTATTACATGCTATTTATATATTTTTGTCTCTAAACAAATAATGAGCATCTATTCTTTTAAAACTGCAAATATGTAATTATTTTTTAATATACATGAATATCATAACAATGTACCACAATTGGAATAATTCATAGAACTTTATTGCATCCAATTTCTATCCATTTACCTCTAAACAAATCCTGAACAATTTATTCATATTCAACTGCAAACATTGAATTTTTTTACTATGCATGAATATCATAACAATGTACAACCATTTTTTTACATATCATGTTCCATTTTGTTTATACAATAAGAATAAACAGTTTTTATATACCAAACCCATAAATTATAATTTACACGTGTAGAAACTTCCTCAAATCTCAAATATATTAGTCACACATTTAGAATTTTTACATTTTTACATGTTGTCCATTACAGGCCCGTCATGAGCGCCAAAGGCCCTACATTTTGAAGCCTGGAAATGCTGTTTTCCACACAATGAGAGGCTCTCCCACCTCCAAGTAGCGGTCCTCACGATGAGCGCCTACGGCCTCTCCCCCCCTCTACTTTACGAGACTTAGTCTGATTATTTGTATTTATGTGAGTAATATTATGTATTTAGTCTTATTATTTATATTTTTGTGAGGAATAATATGTATTATGTCTGATTATTGGTATCTATGTGAGGAGTATTATATATATAGTCTCATTAATTGGTATTCTTGTTAGTAATAATATTTCTTTAGTCTAATTATTGGTCTTTATGTGAGGAATAATATGTATTTAGTCCTATTATTAGTATTTATGTAAGGATTAATATGTATTTAGTCTGATTATTGGTTATTTTTATTTATGTGAGGAATAACATGTATTTAGTCTTATTATTGGTATTTATGTGAGTAATAATATGTATTTAGTCTGATTATTAGTATTATGTGAGGAATATGTATTTAGTCTGATTATTGTGTATTTATGTGAGGAATAACATGTATGTAGTCTGATTATTAGTATTTATGCGAGGAACAATATGTATTTAGTCTGATTATTGTCCTGGAACATTAGCAGTTAATTTTGCACCCATAGATGCAAAATAAATGGCACTATTATAAAATCTTTTGTTTTGTTTGAAATTAGTGTAATCTGGAAAAGTAAGGTCACTCAAGTTCTTCTTCTCTTTACCTTCTCTTACCGTCTCGGGCGACTGTCGATCTCTCTATCCTTGTTTTTGTTCCCTTGCCAGACGTTATTTGTATTCTTTGTTTTTTTCTTACTTCTCAGACATTTAATCTGTAATGTAATTTAAATTAAAATTTTTAGCATGAGTTATGCTTACTAGAACATTTACATGTTTCTAATGTGTTTCTTTAGCTTACATGAAGTTGTAATTGATTTATTCTCTCTCTACTCTTCTTTTCAACTACTGATGGTCTGTCAATTCTATCCACCTTGTTTTTAAATCTGTAGTTATTAATTAACATGCTCCTACAATTCTTTTTTTTCTTTTTTTTTTTTTTAATTATTGATTCAATTTTGTAATTTTTGAAGAAATAAATATACTGTACCTATGATCTCTAAGTAGTTGAAGGGAAAATCATGCAGAGCTGTCAGTCTGTCTTCATCATCGGCCAGTGTAGCCCACAAATTCTGTGACACTGACTTCAGCAAGTGTCTTTTAAAATTGACAGAGAGCTGCAAACTGTAAAAATAAATAAAAATTATTATAATTATTTTCTTTATTCAGCGCTCAATGCAGCCTAAGTCCTGCGTGGTCGATGGCTCGCCTTGCTTGAGAGGCTCCCAAAGTGTGACCAACATCGTAAGCGTTCCCAACACTGAAAACTATATATGATATATATATATATATATATATATATATATATACTAGCGACTTGCCCATCAAAAATGACGTCATTATGGTTATATCTTTCTTTTTTTATACTCCCTCCCCTCTCTCTCTTTCCCCCTCTCTCCCTCCCCTCTCTCTCTCTCTCTTTGCCCCCTCTCTATCTTTGCACTCTCTCTCTTTGCCCCCTCTCTATTTGCCTCCGCTCTCTCTCTTTGCCCCAGAGAGGGGACGCATTTGCAGAGGTTGTGGCTCAAAGGCGCTTCCCGCGCGGTTACAAACACCCACAAAAGCAGCACTTTACCAACAATACGACCCAAAACAGTCAAAACACAATAGATACCCACAAAAAATACATAAAAAGCTTACCCACAGCAAAGGGGAGCACCCAGGACCTCTGCAAGTGAAGTTACACCTCCATTTAAGTCCAAATTTCCAAGTTCAGACACACGAAAATCACCTAAGCGAAAGAAAAAATGGCCTACGAAAAAAACGAAAACGAGGCTCCACAACCCAGGACCGCCCAGCCACGTACAACTTACCCAAGAAGGGATCCGAGATAAGCTCGGAAACCCGCATTAACCCCATGGGATCCAAGATAAGCTTGGAGACCTGCATTAACCCCACATTAACCATCGCAGTGGGGGACACGATCGCACGCGTTCGGGGACCCCTGCTGCAATGAAAATTCAAAATTCCTGCGTTACGGGCCCTAAAAGGACCGTAAAGGTCCTTAAAGGACCCGTTATAAAAAATTTAAAAAAATTACACTATCACGCCTTGGGGCTTTATACAGAGCCCCATCAACCATTAATTAACCCTGTCAATCATGGGGGTCAATATAGACCCCCATAAGCCCTTCATTAACCCCCTCACTCATGGGGGTTAAAACAGACCCCCATAAACCCCTAATTAACCCTGTCAATCATGGGGGTAAATACAGACCCCCCTAATACATATAATTAACCCTGTCACTCAGGGGGGTCAATACAGACCCCCATAAACCCATAATTAACCCTGTCACTCATGGGGGTCAATACAGACCGCCATAAGCCCATAAATAACCATGGCACTCATGGGGGTCAATACAGACCCCCATAAACCCTTAATTAACACCATCACTCATGAGAGTCAATATAGACCCTCATAAGCCCTTAATTAACACTGTCACTCATGGGGGTCAATATAGACCCCCATAAGCCCTTCATTAACCCTGTCACAAATGGGAGTCAATACAGGCCCCCATAAGCACTTAATTAACCCCCTCACTGATGAGGCTCAATACAGACCACATAAACCCATAATTAACCCTGTCACTCAAGGGGGTTAATAGAGACCCTCATAAGCCTCTATTTAACCCCATCAGTCCCATAAGGGTATATTATGACCATTATGGGCCTTTTACAACCCAACATTAACCACATAAGTGCCATGACGGTCCTCAAGGACTATCATGACACTATGTATAAACACTACACTGCACTATACCCCCCCAGTAAAACATTAAATATCAACCAAACACCCTCTACACTAACCTAATAACACCTACACTACCTACCTACACTACCTACCCCTAATAACCCTCCACCACTCTAATTACAGAAAGAAAAAAAATTAAGTCACAAAAAAAATCTAAATTACAGAAAAGAAAAAAACCTAAGTCACAAAAAATAAAAAAAGGAACATTACAGAAAAAAAATACATTACAACCCCCGCCCCCACTACAGAAAAAAAAATTACATGCCTGAAAAGGAAAAACATATAATACATACAATACAATATATACAATACAAATAAAATGAAATACAATACCCCCTATGTAATATACAATACATCCGATCTATCTAATATACATCCTCCATCTATCTAATATTTAATAAATACTATCGATCTAAAATAAATCCTATCTATCTAATATACATCCCCCAATCTATCTAATATACAATAAATACTATCTATCTAATATACATCCTATCTATCTAATATACATCCCCCAATCTATCTAAATAAATACCACAATCTAATATATAATACATCTTATCTATATAAAACACATACCCCTAGCTAGCATACAATAAATGCTATCTATACATACAATAATCTAAATCTAAGCTAAAATAAAATAATTAAGACCACTTACCTTTGCACATGTCCCTTTAGATCAGCCACCTAGGGAAAAATAATAAAAAAACTAGTGCAACACATTTACAGTAAATAAACATTCTAAATATTCTACTCACCTTTCCAGCATGCCCCGTCCTTCTTCTTTTCTTCTTCTCCGGTGCGGCCCCTGTTAAAAACAAAACATAACATTAGTACACATACATAAACATAAAACAAAGTAAAATAAACATAATCAACATTGTACTTACCTCCCCGCGATGTCTCCGGTCTCCTCCTCTTCTGCCCCGCCCTGGAACCGCGCTGTAAAAATAAATATATATAACGTAGATCTGCACTCTCGGACATCCCCGACGCTAATGAGCCTCTGGGAGACTTTTCCGGAAGAAAATAGACAATGGCGCCTTCTGATTGGTTGAAAACGTTGTCTATCAAATTCACCCAATCAGGAGGCGCCAATGTGTGAACCAATCAGAAAGGGATACACCCTAAAATCCCACTTTGATTGGATAATGCACCCGTCAATCTTTACTTAAACTAATCACAAGGCGCAGATTCCTTCAGCCAATCACAATGGAATACACTCCGACAGGGTGATTGGCTAAAGGCATCTGCGCATTCTGTTTGGTTGTACTGACAATAGCCAATCACAATGGGATACACCCCCATGTACTGATTGGCTGAAGGCATTTGCGCCTTCTCATTAGCTGTTGTCAATGTCAATCAGTATTACAGCCAATGGGAAGAAGCAGATGTCTTCAGCCAATCACCCCGTGGGGGTGTATCCCATTGTGATTCGCTGATGGCAATAAAGCATTCTGATTGGTTAAAATAAAGATTGACAGGTGCTTTATCCAATCAGTGTGGGATTTTTGGTTGTATCCCTTTCTCATTAGCTCACAATTGGCATCTTCTGATTGGCTAAATTTGATAGACAGCGTTTTCAGCCAATCAGAAGCCGCCATTGCCAATTTTCTTCCAGAAAACTCTGTAGGAGGCTCATTAGCGTTAGGGACATCTGCGAGTCTGGATCTCTCTTATTTTTTTTTCTATTTTTTCTTCTACAGCGCGGATTGTTCCAGGGCCCATCTGGGGCAGAAGAGGCGGAGGCTGGGGACATCGCGGGGAGGTAAGTACAATGTATGTTATGTTTATTTTACTTTGTTTTATCTTTATGTATGTGTATTAATGTTATGTTTTTTTTTAACAGGGGCCGAGCCGGAGAGGAAGAAAAGAAGGAGGACGGGACATGCTGGAAAGGTGAGTAGAATATTTAGAATATATACTATGTTTATTTATTTTATGTAAACATGTTGTAGTCATTTTTCTTTTTTACCCTAGGTTGCTGATAAGAAGGGACATCTGCAAAGGTAAGTGGTCTTAATTATTTTATTTTAGCTTAGAATTAGGGTTGCTATATATAGATAGCATTTATTGTATATTAGATAGATTGGGGGATGTATATTAAATAGATAGTATTTATTGTATATAGGATAGATAGGGTGATGTATATTACATACATAGGTTACATTGAATATTAGATAGATCGGGTGATGTATTTTAGATAGATAGTATTTATTGTATATTAGATAGATTGGGGATGTATATTAGATAAAGAGGGGTGTATTGTATTGTATTTAATTGCATTTGCATTGTATATATTGTATTGTATGTATTATTAGTGATGTCGCGAACATAACATTTTCGGTTCGCAAACCGCGAACGCGAACCCCCGCAAATGTTCGCGAACCGGCGAACCCGGCGAACCGCCATAGACTTCAATGGGCAGGCGGATTTTAAAACCCACAGGGACTCTTTCTGGCCACAATAGTCATGGGAAAGTTGTTTCAAGGGGACTAACACCTGGACTGTGGCATGCCGGAGGGGGATACATGGCAAAACCCCCACGGAAAATTACATAGGTGATGCAGAGTCTGGTTTTAAGCCATAAAGGGCATAAATTACCTAACATTCCTAAATTGTTTGGAAAAACGTGCTTTAAAACATCAGGTATGATGTTGTATCGATCAGGTAGTGTAAGGGTTAGGCCCGCTTCACACTGACAGACCAAACTCCCCGTTTAACGCACCGCAAACAACCGCAAACAGTCCATTTGCACAACAGCAAACTCCCCATTTGCACAAGGTTGGATACCAAGCTAGCCATGTCCCGTTCCTTGTCCTCACTGATGTCATTGAAGGTCTCTTCCTCCACCCAGCCACCAAGGGTCCCCGAAAGGTGAAAACAAGCCACCTGGGACGCCTGCTGTGTTTGGTCTTCCACCTCCTCAAAGCCACCTTCCTCCTCTGACTCCTCTTCTTCAGACTCCTCTCACTGCGTTGCCTCTCTCTGCATTATTATAAGGTGTGTTAAGTAGTACTACTCTTATCAGTTTAATACCTGTTACAGCACATATCAGGGGGCGTGTGTAAGGCCTGGATTTTTTGAACCAGGAGATGGAAAAAGATGCTTTGTTGGTCGTATCACTTCAATTTTGGGGCACGGCACGTGCAATCAAGGGTGCCACCAGATAGGAGTGGCGTGTTTGTAAGTACTACTCTTATCAGTTTAATACTTGTTACGTCACCTATCAGGGGGCGTGTATAAGGCCTGGATATTTAGAACCAAGAGATGGAAAAAAATGCTTTGTTGGTCGTATCACTTCAATTTTGGGGCACGGCACGTGCAATCAAAGGTGCCACTAGATAGGAGTGGCGTGTTTGTAAGTACTACTCTTATCAGTTTAATACTTGTTACGTCACCTATCAGGGGGCATGTATAAGGCCTGGATTTTTAGAACCAGGAGATGGAAAAAGATGCTTTGTTGGTCGTATCACTTCAATTTTGGGACACGGCACGTGCAATCAAAGGTGCCACCAGATAGGAGTGGAGTGTTTGTAAGTACTACTCTTATCAGTTTAATACCTGTTACAGCACAAATCAGGGGGCGTGTATAAGGCCTGGATTTTTAGAACCAGGAGATGGAAAAAGATGCTTTGTTGGTCGTATCACTTCAATTTTGGGGCACGGCACGTGCAGTCAAATGTGCCACCAGATAGGAGTGGCGTGTTTATAAGTACTACTCTTATCAGTTTAATACTTGTTACGTCACCTATTAGTGGGCGTGTATAAGGCCTGGATTTTTAGAACCTGGAGATGAAAAAAGATGCTTTGTTGGACATATCACTTCAATTTTGGGGATCGGCACGTGCAGTCAAAGGTGCCACCAGATAGGAGTGGCGTGTTTGTAAGTACTACTCTTATCAGTTTAATACTTGTTACGTCACCTATCAGGGGGCGTGTATAAGGCCTGGATTTTTAGAACCAGGAGATGGAAAAAGATGCTTTGTTGGTCGTATCACTTCAATTTTGGGGCACGGCACGTGCAGTCAAAGGTGCCACCAGATGGGAGTGGCGTGTTTGTAAGTACTACTCTTATCAGTTTAATATCTGTTACAGCACCTATCAGGGGACGTGTATAAAGCCAGGATTTTTGGAACCGGGAGATGGAAAAAGATACTTGGTTGGTCGTATCACTTCATTTTGGGGCACTTTGTGACATTAGCTTCTTACGCTCAAACATGTCCTTTACAGGCACCTGACTATGGGCAGATGAGCAGGAACTGCTCAAGGCATGAGACGGAGTGGCGGATGGTTGAGAGGTGGCAAGGAGGACAGCAGTGGTTGATGTGGCTTATGATGCTTCACCAGGAGGAGGATGGCGGCTTTGAGTTTGTGTGCTGCTTGTACTCATGTGTTAGTCTGGAGTCACCCAAACATTAGGTCTCAACCTGTAGAGGATAAGGGAACCAGGCTACTCTAGACCTCATTCATCATTACAGGTTTTGACAGATCGGTACTATGCGTGCAAGCTACTGTGACAACAGATATGAGTGGCACTGTGCACTTGCAGAAGGTGGCAGAGTAGACGCTGTAGGTCTGACACACACGCTTGCAGACAACTAACTGCTATGCAATCTATTACAGTAGAATTTTTTGTTTTTGTTTTAAATGTACACTACTGTTACACCAGATATGAGTGGTGTGTTAAGTAGTACTACTCCTATCAGTTTAATCCCTGTTATGTGCCTTTTTGGGGTTTGGTTGTTGAAGCCACAGTGCAGCACCAGAGGCCAGAAAAAATAGGCATGTACACATGCCTGAAAAATTAGGTATTGTTGATCTTGTAGCGAGCAGAGAAGAAGGTAGGCCTGATTCAACGCCCCATCCCGCATATCCACACTCAGAGATTCAGGGGGCGACCCTTACAGGGCCACGGGCCGGAGATATAAAGGGTGGCCATCCCAAATAAGCACACAAGCGGGGACAAAGGTATTGAAGGGGACATAGAGGCCCATGGACTGACGGTCGCCATCTTGGCAGGAAAAGGGCCCAGCAATTAAGCCAAACTGACCCAGCACAGGCAGCTACTTGAGTCAAACGCTGTAAAATTACACCTTAATAAAGCTGAAACATGCAGCAGCAGGGATTCTAAAAGGCCACACGTGGACAAGGAGGCTGACAGCCCCCACAGTCTCTGCACCACTCTTTTTAACAGATAACACAAGAGGCTAACCAGGGACCTTGCCAACATAAAAAACAGAATTTTATTGGAGGAATTATTAGTGTCTTTACCCCCCAAGAGAGGACATAATATACGGTATCTTTAGAATACCTGATGGCCAAACCTCCTTTAGCCCCAATGCTATCCAAGAAACATTTCAAAACTTCTATCAGATCATATATTCATCCCAATGCCGCTGCAGCGGATCTGACATAGAGTCCTTCCTACTACAGCAAGAAGTCCACAAAATACCTGTACCTCAATTGGACAGCTTGAACCTAGACATATCCCAAGAGGAAGTTAAATCTACAATCCAAGATCTTAAATTTGGCAAGTCCCCAGGGCCAGGCGGTTTTACTCATCTGTACTATAAGAAATTTGAGCCTTTGCTTACCCCCGCACCTAACATCTTTGTTTAACGCTATACTAAATGGAGAACCTATGCTCCCTTAATTGAATCAGGCCGACCTCATAGTCTTTCCAAAAGAGGGTAGGGATCCTTTAGAGGTTAAAAATTATCGCCCCATACCCCTGATAAATGTGGATGTCAAGATCCTAGCTAAAATTACGGCCAAACGAATATCTAACTTTTTACTGGACTAAATACACAAGGACCAAACGAGGTTCATTCCTTTCAGAGAGGCAGGAGATAATGTTAGGAGGGTTCTGAACGCCCAGTTCTTGGCTCAACAGTATAACAACCCAGTTTGCCCTCTAGCCCTAGACATAGAGAAGGCTTTTGATACAGTGGAATGGCCATATATGTACAAAATGCTAGATAAGTTTGGATTTGAGAGACGCTTTCTCAACCTGCTCAGAAGGTACTACGACTCACCAGTAGCTAACTTAAAGATACTAGGGGACCATAAGGCCAAAATCCAAGTACAGAGAGGGACCAGGCAGGGATGCCCACTCTCCCCACTGCTCTTTGCTCTTGCCATTGAACCCCTAGCGCAGGCAATCAGAACCAACCATGCCATCCGGGGGTTTGAAGTAGGACACCATCAGTTTAAGTGTTCACTTTTCGCGGACGATATGCTTTGCACCCTGACCAAGCCCCTTCTCTCTATACCAGCACTCATGTCCACTATAAAAGACTTCAGCAAAATCTCGGGCCTCCAATCCTTGCAAAAGGATATTTCTCTTTCAATGGAATCCTGCTTACTGGGGATACACATAAAAAAACTTATCTCAATCCTAGAACAAGCTATTCCAATTAATGGCTTTAGCATTCAAAATACACATAGCAACCCGGGCCCGGATGGATTTACAAATCTCTAATACCAAACTTTTATAGACTTGTTATTACCCCACTGAGCCACACTTTTCAATCAAATTTTAGAAGGCTCTCCCATGCCACAAGAACTAAACCATGCAAATATGATATGTTTCCAGAAAGAACGACGAGACCCATTAGAACTTAAAAATTACTGCCCCATATCACTCCTAAACGGGGATATAAAAATGTTGTCCAAATTAATGGCAAACAGGATTTTGCGATTTCTCCCCTCCATAATCCATAAAGACCAAACAGGGTTTATCCCCCATAGACAAACGGGGGACAATATCAGACGGACACAAAATTTAATCTCATGGTCATCCCAACATCAAATACCCACATGCCTTTTGGCGTTAGATATAGAAAAGGCCTTTGATACGTTGGAATGGCCTTATTTAAAAGCAGTATTACAGAAATTTGGGTTTGCAGGCAAATTTATGACCTTGATAGATACATACTACAAATCCCCGTCAGCCAGATTAAAACTCCCGGGAGATCGCTTACAACACATAAAGATTCAAAGGGGAAAAAACAAATTTTTTGATTTATTTGGAATCATAAAGCCCCAAGGATCTCAAAAAATAATATGTATAGACCAAAAGGGAAAGGGGGCCTTTCGTGCCCGAATCTCAAACTGTATTACAAGGCAGCGCAGCTGGCTTTCATTCCTCTGGCGCATTCTCCAAAACACATCACCCGCTCTGGGTATTTATGGAAAATGTAAGCAAGTCACCTTATACATGGGATACAGTAATATGGATTCCAGGCCTGTATACTTTTTTGAGAAACTTGAAAAACCCGTTGATTAAGCACTCATTAAAAATATGGACGGAGATGAACTGGACACAAAAACTGGACACTCGGGTATCAGATCTTACCCCTATCGTACCCAATCCCCACTTTAAGATACATCTTCTGGAAAGCTCTCTCAGTTGGTGGAAGTCTCAGAACCTACTAAGGGTTGGTCCATGGTGGCATGACGACAAAATAATGACCTTTGAGCGGGTGAGAGATAGATACAATTTACCCCTGGCTGAACACTATAATTTTTGCAGGATACATCATTTTATATATACGATAAGTGGTAGGGGAACCCCCCAAAGAAACACCTGGCTACTCAAAAAATGCAGGGATTCCCCCTTTCAGCCTGGTATTATTAGCCTCATGTATGAACAATTTAATGAAAACTCATGGGCAAACAAACCAGACTATACCAAAGCCTGGGAGAGGGATTTGGGCACCGAGTTGGCAGACAGCACATGGGATAAAAGTTGGCAAGGCTTAAGTAGGGGGTCTTTAAATTATAGTCTGCTTGAGACTTCAATAAAGGTCCTACACAGGACATATAGTACTCCTTTTAAGCTAAATAAATGGGATCCAAAACGGAGCAGCTTATGTTTTAGGAACAGTGGTAATGAGGCTACATTTATTTATGTCTGGTGGGAGTGTTCGGCAGTCATAAGACTATGGGAAGAAACATGCTTACTAGCTTCTAAAATGTTTAAGATTCAGATTTCTGCTAATATAGAAAACTGCATGCTGGGTGTTCCGCATGTCTGTCTCTGGCCCGCTCAAAATAGGCTATTAAAGTTCATTATGTTGGCCACAAAGAACCAGACAATGGAAATCGGATACCCTACACTTTCAGGTGGTTAAAAATAAATTAAACTTTATCCTTAGAAATGAACGCCTTACCCATTTAGTAGACAACTCCATGGATACATTTTCAGATATATGGTCTCCGTGGCTGCAATTAAGGGATAGCATATCATATGGAGACAATTAAAGAAATTTAGGTCCGGAATAGGGGCTCCCCTAAATGGGAGAGGATATTCTCAAGAGAACAAGATGGATGGAGGTGTGTGTGGATCCTTAGCGGGGCGGAGGACGGAGGTAAGTGCTATATTTTACATCATATTTATGTAAAAAAGGAGGATGTTTGTGGACCTTTCCCTTTCCGAACATGTTAAATGTTAAAACTAGTTATTATTTTCCCCAATTATAGTCGGATTCAAGACTTAAAGGGAATCAACTTAAAACAAACTGAATTAAAGCTATATTAATAACTGAAAAGTAAAATAAATAAATATATTTTTAGGCTACAGGTACAACCAAATCCAGATAACATACTAGCCCTGGATATGGTATAAGCTCCAAGATTATGAAATGGAAAGGGGTAAACTGAGTATTAATAGAGATAAGGTAACTCAGTGATGTATTAACATGTATGCATATATATGTAACATGGAAATGGTTGTTTGAATATGATATATTACCTGACCTAATAAAATGTTTTTTGAAAGAAAAAATACACATAGCTAGTAGTTGGAAAACCCCAAATTAAAACTTTCAGGAATTAATAAAAAAAAACAACTATTTACTGCTCAACGAGAGATTTAACCATGTAGTCTTGGATAGAATCACCCAGTTCCAGACAATTTGGGATCCCTGGATAACATCCCCATTTAGTGCCCCCCTAATATAATAAAACATTTGTTAATGGTTGAAGCGACTCGGGGGAAGGACCGGAGTGGGGGAGCCCTGTAGGAGACCCTTCAGAAGCAACCGGCGGCAAAATCATCCGAGGAAAGGAGAGGTCGCCTACTGAAGCCTGCCCTAGGGTAACCCAAGGGCGATTGAGCAGGTTAGATATTGTAAATAATAAGCTACTGCTGGACTGATGATAGATAATAGGACTTTGGTGTTAACTGCTGATATACTCTTTACTATTGTCTGTTTTACCATGTCTTAGGTTTCTCTTAAAAATTGCAATCACAGTAAAAAAAAAGAAAATGTATTAACCAAAAAAGTAAAAATAAGAAGGCCTAGCCAGCTAATTTTAACAAAATGTCTTCATTGTAAATATGTATTTTTGCACAACTGTTGTGTTAAGCCGTACGCCTTCTGACATAAAAATGTAAATTAAAAATTTAGGTATTGTTGCAGCCGCTGCTCTTGCAGCGGCCAGAAAAATTGACCTTTGTTCCCCAGGCAGAAAGTGCCATAAAACATTGCGTCTTCTTGAAACCTAGTTGGTGGCGGATAAGTCACGCAAGTCATCCGGCATTCACAGATAACATACAGCAGCGTGTGGACCATTTTTAGCCGAAAGCAGCTCATCTCATCAGGCCTTTTTCAGTCGAATGTATCACCCAGTGTCAGTCCCTTCGGGATCCATCGCTCATTCATCTTTATAAAGGTGAGGCAATGTAGACTTTTTTGCCCTAGGCGACTTCTCTTCTCGGTGACAAAACCTCCTGCTGCACTGAAGGTCCTTTCTGACAGGACACTTGAAGCGGGCAGGCCAGAAGTTCAATTGCAAATTGGGATAGTTCAGGCCACAGGTCTAGCCTGCATACCCAGTAGTCAAGGGGTTCATCACTCCTCAGAGTGTCGATATCTGCAGTTAAGGCGAGGTAGTCTGCTACCTGTCGGTCAAGTCGTTCTCTGAGGGTGGATCCCGAAGGGCTGATGAGATGCATAGGACTGAAAAAGGTCCGTATGTCCTCCATCAACAACACGTCTTTTAAACGTCCTGTCCTTGCCGGCGTGGTCGTAGGAGGTGGATTACTTTCACCTCTTCCCCTGTTATATTGCCCTTGTGCTGTGACATCACCCTTATATGCTGTGTAAAGCATACTTGTTAATTTGTTTTGGACCTGCTGCATCCTTTCTGACTTAAGGTAATTTGGTAACATTTCAGGCACTTTCTGCTTATACCGGGGGTCTAGTAGCGTGCACACCCAGTACAGGTCGTTCCCCTTCAGCCTTTTTATACGAGGGTCCTGCGACAGGCACGACAGCATGAAAGACTCCATTTGCACAAGGTTGGATGCCGAGCTACCCATGTCCCGTTCCTCTTCCTCAGTGATCTCACTGAAGATATGTTCTACCCCCCAGCCACGTACAACGCCATCGGTACCAGATAGGTGACAACGAGCACCCTGGGATGCCTGTTGTGATTGGTCTTCCTCCTCCCCCTCAAAGCCACATTCCTCCTCTGACTCCTCTCCCTCACAATCCTCTTCCAGCGTTGCCGCAGGTCCAGCAAGCGATGCTGATAAGGCTGTTTCTGGTGGTGATGGTGACCACAACTCTTCCTCTTCCTCGTCACGCTCATCTACGGCCGGATCCAGCACTCTTCGCAGGGCACGCTCCAGGAAGAAAACAAATGGTATGATGTCGCTGATGGTGCCTTCGGTGCGACTGACAAGGTTTGGCACCTCCTCAAAAGGACGCATGAGCCTACAGGCATTGCGCATGAGCGTCCAGTAACGTGGCAAAAAAATCCCCAGCTCCGCAGAGGCTGTCCTAGCACCCCGGTCATACAAATACTCGTTAATGGCTTTTTCTTGTTGGAGCAGGCGGTCGAACATTAGGAGTGTTGAATTCCAACGTGTGGGGCTGTCACAAATCAAGCGCCTCACTGGCATGTTGTTTCGCCGCTGGATATCTGAAAAGTGCGCCATGGCCGTGTAGGATCACCTTTCTGGCCTGCTTCAGGACGTCCTGTAAGCCTGGATGCTTATGGACAAACCGTTGTACGATCAGATTACACACATGTGCCATGCATGGCACATGCGTCAACTTGCCCAAATTCAATGCCGCCAACAAATTTCTTCCATTGTCACAAACCACTTTGCCAATCTCCAGTTGGTGCGGAGTCAGCCATTAATCCACCTGTGCGTTCAGGGCGGACAGGAGTGCTGGCCCGGTGTGACTCTCTGCTTTCAGGCAAGTCAACCCCAAGACGGCATGACACTGCCGTATCTGGGATGTGGAATAGTATCTGGGGAGCTGGGGGGGTGACGTTGATGTGGAGCAAGACGCAGCAGAAGAGCACTCAACTGATGAAGTTATTGAAGAGGATGGAGTAGGAGGAGTAGAGGAGGTGGCAGCAGGCCTGCCTGCAAGTCGTGGCGGTGTCACCAACTCCTCTGCAGAGCCACTCATTCCATGATTGGCAGGAGTCATCAGGTTTGCCCAATGCGCAGTGTAGGTGATATACCTGCCCTGACCATGCTTTGCAGACCAGGTATCAGTGGTTAGATGGACCCTTGCCCCAACACTGTGTGCCAGAGATGCCATTACTTCCTTTTGCACAATCGAGTACAGGTTGGGGATTGCCTTTTGGGCAAAGAAATTTTGGCCGGGTACCTTCCACTGCGGTGTCCCAATCGCTACAAATTTTTTGAACGCCTCAGACTCCACCAGCTTGTATGGTAAAAGCTGGCGGGCTAAGAGTTCAGACAAGCTAGCTATCAGACGCCGGGCAACGGGGTGACTTTGTGGCATTGGCTTCTTATGCTCAAACATGCCCTTGACAGACACCTGACTGTGGGGAGATGAGCAGGAACAGCAAGAGGCGAGAGACGGAGTGGCGGATAGTTGAGAGGGGGCAAGGAGGACAGCAGTGGTTGACGTGGATGAAGATGCTGGACCAGGAGGAGGATGGCGGCTTTGAGTTTGTGTGCTGCTTGTACTCGTGTTGATCCCATTGCCTTCGCAAAGCAGTTGTACCTAGGTGGGTGTTGGACTTCCCACGACTCAGTTTCTTTTGGCACAGGTTGCAAATGTCATCGCTGTTGTCAGAGGCAGACACACAAAAAAAATGCCACACTGCTGAGCTCTGCGGTGACGGCATTCTGGTGGTGGCAACAGCATGCGTTGATTGGTGTGCTATCTGGCTGACCCCCGGTGCTGATGCATGCTCTCTGACTGTGCCACTAGCTCGTTGCGATGACCTCCCTCTGCTTCCAACTCGTCTCCTCCTCCTCTCTGTCTCCCCATCTGAACTTTCCCCCTGTTCTTCTTTTCTTCTAGCGGGCACCCACGTGACATCCACGGACGCATCGTCTTCATCATCACCCGCCTCACTTGTATATGACAACTGAACAAAGGAAGCAGCAGCGGGTACATCATCATCATCACATCGTATGTACATGTGTGTAATGCTGCCTGACTGAGACATATCCCTGTTATCTACATCCTCTGGCAATAATGGTTGCGCATCACTCATTTCTTCAAACTGATGTGTAAATAACTCTTCTGACTGATCAATTGAATTGGCTGTGGTACTAGTGTTGGTGGTGGCGGCAGGCGGGTGAGTGGTAACTTGAGAGGTGCCCGAAGCTAACCTGGAGGTGTATAGTGAGTCAATGTTCCAAGCAGAACCTGTAGAAGAATGGGTGTCCTGTGTTAGCCAGTCAACTACGTCCTCTGAACTTTTCAAGTTCATGGTAACTGGCCTCTGAACACTGGGCATTATTGTAGGGCCAAAGGAAATCACAGCACCACGACCACGATGGCCTCTGCGGGGTGTCTTGCCTCTGCCTGTCATTTTTTTTTAAATGTAGACTGCTGGTACCCCAACTAGATTGGATTGGTTGAACTTGGCACAGTGTATTTTAAAATTAGGAGAAAACATTTTCTGTAAACTAAATAAAAATCATATTAGGAGGTTGAAAGAAAAAGAAACCGGATGGGGGGATACCGAGCAGAGCACACCATCTACAGCCCACTGGGAGACAAACTCATCCATTCCCCCAGTAGACAAAGCCAGGTGGTACTCTGCCCGGATACGGGAGCGCACCAGCACCCGGAACATGGCCTCAGGTGACAAGGGAACCCCCCCTATCAAACACTGCTTCCTGGACTTATATATAGCCAACTTGGCTAATGCCAGGAGCAGGTTGACGAGGAGGTCCCTGGCCTTATTGCCCCGGGACACTGGGCGCCCAAAAATAAAAATGTGAGGGGAGAAATGCAGCCAGAACTGCAGGAGGAGGCCCCTCAAGAGTGACAAGAGGGGCTGCAGTCTGGCGCAACTAAAATAAACATGATACACGGACTCTCCCTTGCCACAGAATGGACAAGTGGAGGGAGAGTCCGTGAATTTAGCTAAGTACTCTCCCGTGCTCAGTGCACCATGGAGCACTCTCCAACTCAAGTCCCCGGTGGGTCGTGGAACTAAATCAGAATAAAGTTCCCTCCACCGGGGCCTCTTGCCCTCGTCAGCTGGTAGGACCCGCCTCCAGATGGTATCGGGACGGGTCACGAGGGCAAGGAAGTGCACTGTATGGAGCACGAGAGAATATAAGCTCTTCCTCGGCATGCCGCGAAAGCATGCCGAGGGTATGTCCCTCAACCTCGAGAGGTTGGGGACAGGAGGAGCCTGAGGGGAAACACGGGGCTTGTGTCCAATGCAAACAGCCGGAGAAGGGGTGTTGAAAGGTGCATGTGGCACTCCGGCCTGCAAAGCCCCGCGAAGGAAGGTGCGCGAGTCGGGGGAGATGGCATCTCTAATCTCCTGGAGCAAGCGCCCTGAGACTTTGGGCGTCACATATCCCAAACGGAGCACAAGCTCCTGGGGTGACACCCAATCAGAACGCCCGTATTCCAGGAGATCCCCGACTCGGGTCATCCGTGCATGACTAAGGCGGCGGATGATACTGGGGGACTGTAACATTGGAGCCCCCACTGCTGCATTAAATAGCAGGGGCTCTGTGAATATTTCATCCCCCAAAGGCACGCCCTGCCTGGTCACGGAGACCATGCTCCAGGCCTTGAGGGTTTCCTGGTAGTATGCCGGCAACACAGAGAGGTCTCTCCCAAACCCCTCGGGCCTGATCAGAAATAATTGCCGGTCATACCCCAGGTTGCGCAACTGGCGATAAAAGCTGGATGCCAGTGCGCACCACTGCGGAGCGGGATCTGCATATAGGTATCTCTGCAGGTACTGAAGGCGGAAGGTGGACAACTGGGAGCACACACAAACTACTCCCTGTCCACCCTCCACCAAAGGCAGACTTGCCACCCCTGCAGAGACCCAATGCCTTCCCATCCAGAGGAAATCTAACAAATTCCTCTGGATATTGGTGACAAACTCGGGGGTCGGACTCAGACAAATCAGCCGGTGCCAGATCTGAGAAGCCACCAGCTGATTCACCACTAGAGTCCGCCCCCTAAGGGAAAGCATTTTTGCTAGACCCCTCCATCGTCCCAGACGAGAGAGGACACTGCCCTCTAACTCCCTCCAGTTGTCTGGGACGGAAGCGTCCGCAGCGGACAGGTAGACCCCCAGATATTTAATGACATCTGCCTCCCACGTGATGTCACGAAACGTGGGAGGTAAAGAGTCCACCTGTAAATTACCCTCTAAAAGGCCTGTGCATTTGGACCAGTTGATCTGAGCGGAGGAGGCAGCTGAATATACCTTCTGGCACTGTTTTGCCAGCTCAAGATCAACTGGATCCTGGGCCACGAGGAGCACATCGTCAGCATAAGCTGAAAGGACAATCCGCATGTCTGGATCTTTTAGCACCAGCCCTGTGAGCCTTTTCCTCAGTAGGCAGAGGAAAGGCTCAATGGCCAGTGCATATAACTGTCCAGACAAGGGACATCCTTGACGCACCCCTCGTCCAAATACCAAAGGTGCTGTTAGGGACCAATTGATTTTAAGTAAACACTCTGCAGAGGCGTACAGCGTTCTTATAAAGCCCACAAACTGTGGGCCAAAGCCGTACGCTTGCAGAGTGGCTATGAGGTAACCATGGTCCACCCTGTCAAACGCCTTCTCTTGATCTAAAGAGAGAAAGGCGAGTGACAGACCAGTCCTGCGAGAATAATGCAATAGATCCCGGACCAGAAAGATACTATCAAAGATAGTCCGGCCCGGGATCGCATAGGACTGGTCAGGGTGAACCAATTCTGCCAGCACAGACCCAAGTCTAAGCGAGATGGCTTTAGCTACAATCTTGTAGTCCGTGCTGAGCAGAGAGACCGGTCGCCAGTTCTTAATAAGCCGGAGATCCCCCTTTTTGGGCAGCAGGGCAAGTACTGCCCTGCGACAAGACAGGGGCATCTCCCCGGTCTCCAGGGCTTCCCCAAGGACCAGATGGAAATCAGGTCCCAGAGTCTCCCAGAAAAATTGGAAAAACTCTACAGTCAGTCCGTCCAGTCCTGGAGACTTTTCACAGGACATGGCACGGAGGGCTTCAGAGAGCTCTTGAAAAGATAGTGGTATATCAAGCCGCTCTCTTACACCCTCACTGACTGTGGGGAGCCCCTCCCATAGCACCCTGCAGGCGTCTGGAGAAATGGGATCCGGAGAGTAAAGATCTTTATAAAAGTTCCGGGCTCTATCCCGGATACTCTCCGGATCTGTAAGGGGGGCACCGTCTTCATCTAGAAGACAGGTGATGTGCCTACTGTTACCCCCCTTTTTCTCCAGTGAGTAGAAGAGGCGCGAGCCGCGGTCTAGATCTTTGAGAAAACCTAAGCGGCTGCGCACGTATGCCCCCTTGGCCTGGTGTCGTTCCAGGTCACAGAGGACACCCTTCCTCTCTACATACTCGCTCTGCAGGGATTGGTCCCTACAAGTGAACAGCCTCTGCTCCAGATGGAGTACCTCCCCCCGGAGTGACTCCAACTCAGCTTTGCGCTGCCCACTCGCACCCTTGGTATATTCCTGACACAGAAGTTGCAAATGAACCTTGCCCACGTCCCACCACAGTTTTAACGTGGCAAAGTCCCCCTTGCAACCCCTCCAGTCCGTCCAAAACTCCCGGATCAATGTCACGAGCCCCTGGTCCTTCAACAAAGCATTGTTGAAGTGCCAATAGGCGGCTCGTGGCGCTGTTGGCGTTAGCGCCACTGTCACAGACACACAGTTGTGGTCTGTGAACGGAGCCAGCCTAATGGCACAAGAACCGACTCGTGACATATAGTGACTAGATATATATAGTCTGTCGATCCGGGAGTGGGACACCAGACCGGCTCTCACCCTGACGTAGGTGAAACCGTCTGATGCCCCTGGGTTCTGCTCTCGCCAGATGTCCTCCAGGGAGAAGCGGGCGATGATCTCCCGCAGGGCTGACGCAGAAGGCGGGTACGGCTCTGGACTATTCCGGTCCAGAGCGTCGAGGGTGCAGTTGAAATCACCCCCGAGTACCAAACACTCATCTGCGTCAACCGTCTCCAAAAACTGGGACAGTCTGGCGAGGAACCTCACTCTCTCGAGCCCTCCAGCAGGGGCATATATATTAACTAGGTTAATGATGCTACCCTGCTCTCGGACCCGGAGGTGGATTAGACGGCCTGGGATAACAGCTTTCACAAGCAGCAGCTCTGGCTGAAAAGACTCTGAGAACAGGGTCACCACTCCACATGACGCCGATGTGAAGTGGCTGAAGAAGACCCTGCCTCTCCACTCCAGTTGCCACGAGGCCTCAGCCTCTGGAGTGGTGTGAGTTTCCTGCAGGAAGCTCACAGAGTACCCTCCCTGATATAAATAGGAGAGTACCTGGAACCTGCGGAAACTGTCTTGACAGCCATTGGTATTTAGCGTGCTGATGTGCAAAGCCATTACTGCGTGTCAGGAATTGTGCGTTCCTCAGACCCTTGAGACTGCTGATAGGACACGCACATTTTATAGAATTTCCGGACGCGGAGATGCTCCGCAGTCCCAGAATTCTTGGCCCTAGTGCTGACCACTAGATATTGCTGGAGAGAGTGGAGAATAAACGACATATTCTTCCACCTCTCCAAGGCCAGCCGCACCTTCCTTTTCTTTTGTCCATGAAGGGTGCTCTCAAGGAATAGATCTATTTCCTTGACAGGGATAACCCACCCAGAATCTGATGTTCCTTCTAGTGGGTCACCCCTGGGCTCCTCTTGGCTGAGGGCTTTTACTCCATCCTCCCCGGCTGGAGTCAGTTTCCTCAGCTTTATTCTCAGGGACCCCCTCTTAGATGATACAGAAGGAGTCCCTTTAGCACCCTTCAAGGTAAATAATGGACCCTTGGATTGCTGCTGCACCCCTGTAGCTTCAGGAGTGCATTCAGGGGTAGCTGGCTGGACAGCAGTGGCTGGCATGGCTTCCTTAATGGAAGCCTTGGAGGCTTTATATGCCTCCTCTGCCAGTTCCACCGCTGCTTGCTCAGCTTGGATGGCACCGATGTTAGGGTCAGTGGACGGCTGAGGAGGGTAGACAGGCTCTCCCATGATGTTAACAGGAAAACCTGTTTTATCACCCTCCCCCATTTCCACTTCCCCTTGTGCCACATCCCCCCTGACAGACAAATCCATGGGGGTCCTGAATGGGGGTCATGCCTATATTCCCCCCCTCCAGTAGTGACTCGGCCTGGGGCTCTAACAAAGCCCGAGGTACGTCACTAGAGAGTGACACTGGAGGAGGAGACTGACTGGTGCCCTTGAAGCTCAGCACCTCAGGGACACTGACTACCCATTCAGCAGGGGCTTTGTTGGGTCCCCCCTCAAAGGCCAGAGGCAGAACCTGATCTTTCTTGTCTACCCCTGCCTCACTTGGGAGACCCTCTTGCCCCTGCTTTTCCTCCAGACCCTTTTCCACATTAACCCCTATAGGGTCTGGAGAGAGAGATGTGTGGTCTGGCACCGGCTGGCTGAGCTTAATAACCGGGCCAGACAATGTCACCGGATGAGGAGGAGATGTTTTGTTCCTCTTCTTGCTTTTAGAGGGAGGTGCTCCACTATAGAGCACTTCCCACTTATCAGCAACCTCCCTGTTGGTTTTATGCTTCCTCTTCCTGGGGACGTCACTCCTGGAAGAGGAGCTGCCACTAGCTGCCTCCCCTGCAGAGGGCTTATTATCCCTCTGCTTACACTGTGCCCCCACACTAACTGATGTAATTATGGTGGGGGCAGATTGGGACTTGGGAGATTCAGCTGTGACACTGGGAGGACCGGTGACATTCTTCCCCTTTTTCCCCGTGTCTGCAGTCTTGCTGGAGACCACAGACACAGATGGCTTTTTTGGGGAAGAAGGGGGTTTGGAGGCCGTGGTGGTGGCTTGAGGAACGGCCTCCTTGCCTGAGCTCTGTGGGGGGGCTATGACCCTTGAGGTCCCCGCTGTTATGGGCTCAGCGGGGATGGGTGCCGTACTGACGGAGGTGCCATTTGCTGGGGCTGGGGCATGATGCTTTACATTAGGGCAATTCCTACGTGTATGCCCCAACCCCTTGCAATGATAGCACTGCACCTCCGTAGTGCTGTAAAAAATCCTGTACAGCACCCCCTCAAATGGAACCCCAAAAGACCCCTCTATGTTTTCTGCGCCCTGAGGCAGGCACATTTGTACCTGCCTCTTGAAAGAGAGCACATGACGAAGTGCTCTCTCTCTGCACCCCAGGGGAATTTTAATAAATGGTGTTTTTACTTCCCCTAGGGTTAGCAGGTGGGGGCGCAGGAGGGAGTCTGGTAGGAAGGGGGGCACATTAGAGAGTGTTACTTTTGTGCCCAACCCTTCCAGGGGTTCTATTGGGACATATAATCCCCCCACTGTGATGCCTCTCTGTATAAGAATGTGTGCAGCAGCCAGAGTACGGGTAAAAAAAACTGCTTTCCCGTACATTTTGCTGGCTGCTACTATAACAGAGGGGCTGATGACATTAGCTGCAGCACGCAGATAGATATCAATGCTGTAGACCCCAGACATCTGACATTTAACCCCATGCTTCCTGGTGATCTGCCCCTCAGCCCCAGCGGTGGTATTACTGGGGCCAGCAGAAACCACCTGTGACCAGGTATTAGCCACAGGGGTAGGTCTGCTGGCAGAACCACCAGGAGCTGGGGCTGCCTTATCTGCCTGGGGCCTATGCTGTGCAGTGCTGCAGCTAGGATTTTCAGGGGCCATTATTCCCCCTTTTGACCCCTGAGGCTTCTTAATGGTCTTATCCCTCATGTTTAGACCCTTTTTTTTTTTAGTTTATTTGTTTTATTTATTTTTATTTTTTGTTTTATGATTTTCTACTGTTTTCTTTTTTTTTTTAAATATAAAAGTGTGAAAAAGAAAAGACAAACTAAGGAGACAAAAACTAAGGGAGAGAGAGAGATGATGTTTGGCAGTGGAAGGGTTAATGGCCTGTTGCAATGTGTTACTAATTGCAACAACACAGAGAACACAGAGGCTTTTTAACCCCTCTGTGTCTCTGTGTCAGATGTTAAAAAAAAAGCCTTTAACAACAAAACTTCTAATTGTTTCCCCCCCACTGCCTACAAAGATGTTACTTGTCTTCTCTCCCCCCAAAACATAAAACCCAACACCAAACAAACAAAACTTCAACAAAACCTAATAAACTTTTTAAAAGAAAAAAAGTCAAAGTAACAAAGCTCCAGGAGTGAAGGTGTAGTGCTAAGGGAGGGGTGTGGCAAAGTATCCAGGAGACAGCTCACTCTCCTGGGATAGAGAGCTGAGCCTGACCCCCAGAAAACTAAAACTTAAATTAAACTAAGAAAAAAACCACAAAAACTCCCAAAAATGAACAACACCGTGCACAAAGTGCTTATTAACAGAAAGGTGTTAAAATAAAACTTGTATTTGAGGGACTAAGACCCTAAAAAGCCTTTTGTTTGGAGCTCAAGCATGCACACAACATGCTCTCTGGCACAGTACTTGTAATCCTGAAACACACACTGGTTAGCGGTCAAGCAAATGAACTTTGATAGGCGGTCAGGCAAATGCACTTAGATTTCAGAAAATAAAATTATTTGTTTTTTAAATGTGGACTGTTGGTACCCCAACTAGATTGGATTGGTTGAACTTGGCACAGTACTTGTAAGCCTGACACACACACTGGCTAGCGGTCCAGCAAATGAACTTTGATTGGCGGTCAGGCAAATGCACTTAGATTTAAGAAAATACAATTATTTGTTTTTTAAATGTGGACTGCTGGTACCCCAACTAGATTGGATTGGTTGAACTTGGCACAGTGTATTTTAAAATCATGAGAAAACATTTTCTGTAAACTAAATAAAAATCATTTTAGGAGGTTGAGAGAAAAAGAAACCGGATGGGGGGATACCGAGCAGAGCACACCATCTACAGCCCACTGGGAGACAAACTCATCCATTCCCCCAGTGGACAAAGCCAGGTGGTACTCTGCCCGGATACGGGAGCGCACCAGCACCCGGAACATGGCCTCAGGTGACAAGGGAACCCCCCCTATCAAACACTGCTTCCTGGACTTATATATAGCCAATTTGGCTAATGCCAGGAGCAGGTTGACGAGGAGGTCCCTGGCCTTATTGCCCCGGGACACTGGGCGCCCAAAAATAAAAATGTGAGGGGAGAAATGCAGCCAGAACTGCAGGAGGAGGCCCCTCAAGAGTGACAAGAGGGGCTGCAGTCTGGCGCAACTAAAATAAATATGATACACGGACTCTCCCTTGCCACAGAATGGACAAGTGGAGGGAGAGTCCGTGAATTTAGCTAAGTACTCTCCCGTGCTCAGTGCACCATGGAGCACTCTCCAACTCAAGTCCCCGGTGGGTCGTGGAACTAAATCAGAATAAAGTTCCCTCCACCGGGGCCTCTTGCCCTCGTCAGCTGGTAGGACCCGCCTCCAGATGGTATCGGGACGGGTCACTGAGGGCAAGGAAGTGCACTGTATGGAGCACGAGAGAATATAAGCTCTTCCTCGGCATGCCGCGAAAGCATGCCGAGGGTATGTCCCTCAACCTTCGAGAGGTTGGGGACAGGAGGAGCCTGAGGGGAAACACGGGGCTTGTGTCCAATGCAAACAGCCGGAGCAGGGGTGTTGAAAGGTGCATGTGGCACTCCGGCCTGCAAAGCCCCGCGAAGGAAGGTGCGCGAGTCGGGGGAGATGGCATCCCTAATCTCCTGGAGCAAGCGCCCTGAGACTTTGGGCGTCACATATCCCAAACGGAGCGCAAGCTCCTGGGGTGACACCCAATCAGAACGCCCGTATTCCAGGAGATCCCCGACTCGGGTCATCCGTGCATGACTAAGGCGGCGGATGATACTGGGGGACTGTAACATTGGAGCCCCCACTGCTGGATTAAATAGCAGGGGCTCTGTGAATATTTCATCCCCCAAAGGCACGCCCTGCCTGGTCACGGAGACCATGCTCCAGGCCTTGAGGGTTTCCTGGTAGTATGCCGGCAACACAGAGAGGTCTCTCCCAAACCCCTTGGGCCCTGATCAGAAATAATTGCCGGTCATACCCCAGGTTGCGCAACTGGCGATAAAAGCTGGATGCCAGTGCGCACCACTGCGGAGAGGGATCTGCATATAGGTATCTCTGCAGGTACTGAAGGCGGAAGGTGGACAACTGGGAGCACACACAAACTACTCCCTGTCCACCCTCCACCAAAGGCAGACTTGCCACCCCTGCAGAGACCCAATGCCTTCCCATCCAGAGGAAATCTAACAAATTCCTCTGGATATTGGTGACAAACTCGGGGGTCGGACTCAGACAAATCAGCCGGTGCCAGATCTGAGAAGCCACCAGCTGATTCACCACTAGAGTCCGCCCCCTAAGGGAAAGCATTTTTGCTAGACCCCTCCATCGTCCCAGACGAGAGAGGACACTGCCCTCTAACTCCCTCCAGTTGTCTGGGACGGAAGCGTCCGCAGCGGACAGGTAGACCCCCAGATATTTAATGACATCTGCCTCCCACGTGATGTCACGAAACGTGGGAGGCAAAGAGTCTACCTGTAAATTACCCTCTAAAAGGCCTGTGCATTTGGACCAGTTGATCTGAGCGGAGGAGGCAGCTGAATATACCTCCTGGCACTGTTTTGCCAGCTCAAGATCAACTGGATCCTGGGCCACGAGGAGCACATCGTCAGCATAAGCTGAAAGGACAATCCGCATGTCTGGATCTTTTAGCACCAGCCCTGTGAGCCTTTTCCTCAGTAGGCAGAGGAAAGGCTCGATGGCCAGTGCATATAACTGTCCAGACAAGGGACATCCTTGACGCACCCCTCGTCCAAATACCAAAGGTGCTGTTAGGGACCAATTGATTTTAAGTAAACACTCTGCAGAGGCGTACAGCGTTCTTATAAAGCCCACAAACTGTGGGCCAAAGCCGTACGCTTGCAGAGTGGCTATGAGGTAACCATGGTCCACCCTGTCAAACGCCTTCTCTTGATCTAAAGAGAGAAAGGCGAGTGACAGACCAGTCCTGCGAGAATAATGCAATAGATCCCGGACCAGAAAGATACTATCAAAGATAGTCCGGCCCGGGATCGCATAGGACTGGTCAGGGTGAACCAATTCTGCCAGCACAGACCCAAGTCTAAGCGAGATGGCTTTAGCTACAATCTTGTAGTCCGTGCTGAGCAGAGAGACCGGTCGCCAGTTCTTAATAAGCCGGAGATCCCCCTTTTTGGGCAGCAGGGCAAGTACTGCCCTGCGACAAGACAGGGGCATCTCCCCGGTCTCCAGGGCTTCCCCAAGGACCAGATGGAAATCAGGTCCCAGAGTCTCCCAGAAAAATTGGAAAAACTCTACAGTCAGTCCGTCCAGTCCTGGAGACTTCTCACAGGACATGGCACGGAGGGCTTCAGAGAGCTCTTGAAAAGATAGTGGTATATCAAGCCGCTCTCTTACACCCTCACTGACTGTGGGGAGCCCCTCCCATAGCACCCTGCAGGCGTCTGGAGAAATGGGATCCGGAGAGTAAAGATCTTTATAAAAGTTCCGGGCTCTATCCCGGATACTCTCCGGATCTGTAAGGGGGGCACCGTCTTCATCTAGAAGACAGGTGATGTGCCTACTGTTACCCCCCTTTTTCTCCAGTGAGTAGAAGAGGCGCGAGCCGCGGTCTAGATCTTTGAGAAAACCTAAGCGGCTGCGCACGTATGCCCCCTTGGCCTGGTGTCGTTCCAGGTCACAGAGGACACCCTTCCTCTCTACATACTCGCTCTGCAGGGATTGGTCCCTACAAGTGAACAGCCTCTGCTCCAGATGGAGTACCTCCCCCCGGAGTGACTCCAACTCAGCTTCGCGCTGCCCACTCGCACCCTTGGTATATTCCTGACACAGAAGTCGCAAATGAACCTTGCCCACGTCCCACCACAGTTTTAACGTGGCAAAGTCCCCCTTGCAACCCCTCCAGTCCGTCCAAAACTCCCGGATCAATGTCACGAGCCCCTGGTCCTTCAACAAAGCATTGTTGAAGTGCCAATAGGCGGCTCGTGGCGCTGTTGGCGTTAGCGCCACTGTCACAGACACACAGTTGTGGTCTGTGAACGGAGCCAGCCTAATGGCACAAGAACCGACTCGTGACATATAGTGACTAGATATATATAGTCTGTCGATCCGGGAGTGGGACACCTAGACCGGCTCTCACCCTGACGTAGGTGAAACCATCTGATGCCCCTGGGTTCTGCTCTCGCCAGATGTCCTCCAGGGAGAAGCGGGCGATGATCTCCCGCAGGGCTGACGCAGAAGGCGGGAACGGCTCTGGACTATTCCGGTCCAGAGCGTTGAGGGTGCAGTTGAAATCACCCCCGAGTACCAAACACTCATCTGCGTCAACCGTCTCCAAAAACTGGGACAGTCTGGCGAGGAACCTCACTCTCTCGAGCCCTCCAGCAGGGGCATATATATTAACTAGGTTAATGATGCTACCCTGCTCTCGGACCCGGAGGTGGATTAGACGGCCTGGGATAACAGCTTTCACAAGCAGCAGCTCTGGCTGAAAAGACTCTGAGAACAGGGTCACCACTCCACATGACGCCGATGTGAAGTGGCTGAAGAAGACCCTGCCTCTCCACTCCAGTTGCCACGAGGCCTCAGCCTCTGGAGTGGTGTGAGTTTCCTGCAGGAAGCTCACAGAGTACCCTCCCTGATATAAATAGGAGAGTACCTGGAACCTGCGGAAACTGTCTTGACAGCCATTGGTATTTAGCGTGCTGATGTGCAAAGCCATTACTGCGTGTCAGGAATTGTGCGTTCCTCAGACCCTTGAGACTGCTGATAGGACACGCACATTTTATAGAATTTCCGGACGCGGAGATGCTCCGCAGTCCCAGAATTCTTGGCCCTAGTGCTGACCACTAGATATTGCTGGAGAGAGTGGAGAATAAACGACATATTCTTCCACCTCTCCAAGGCCAGCCGCACCTTCCTTTTCTTTTGTCCATGAAGGGTGCTCTCAAGGAATAGATCTATTTCCTTGACAGGGATAACCCACCCAGAATCTGATGTTCCTTCTAGTGGGTCACCCCTGGGCTCCTCTTGGCTGAGGGCTTTTACTCCATCCTCCCCGGCTGGAGTCAGTTTCCTCAGCTTTATTCTCAGGGACCCCCTCTTAGATGATACAGAAGGAGTCCCTTTAGCACCCTTCAAGGTAAATAATGGACCCTTGGATTGCTGCTGCACCCCTGTAGCTTCAGGAGTGCATTCAGGGGTAGCTGGCTGGACAGCAGTGGCTGGCATGGCTTCCTTAATGGAAGCCTTGGAGGCTTTATATGCCTCCTCTGCCAGTTCCACCGCTGCTTGCTCAGCTTGGATGGCACCGATGTTAGGGTCAGTGGACGGCTGAGGAGGGTAGACAGGCTCTCCCATGATGTTAACAGGAAAACCTGTTTTATCACCCTCCCCCATTTCCACTTCCCCTTGTGCCACATCCCCCCTGACAGACAAATCCATGGGGTCCTGAATGGGGGTCATGCCTATATTCCCCCCCTCCAGTAGTGACTCGGCCTGGGGCTCTAACAAAGCCCGAGGTACGTCACTAGAGAGTGACACTGGAGGAGGAGACTGACTGGTGCCCTTGAAGCTCAGCACCTCAGGGACACTGACTACCCATTCAGCAGGGGCTTTGTTGGGTCCCCCCTCAAAGGCCAGAGGCAGAACCTGATCTTTCTTGTCTACCCCTGCCTCACTTGGGAGACCCTCTTGCCCCTGCTTTTTCCTCCAGACCCTTTTCCACATTAACCCCTATAGGGTCTGGAGAGAGAGATGTGTGGTCTGGCACCGGCTGGCTGAGCTTAATAACCGGGCCAGACAATGTCACCGGATGAGGAGGAGATGTTTTGTTCCTCTTCTTGCTTTTAGAGGGAGGTGCTCCACTATAGAGCACTTCCCACTTATCAGCAACCTCCCTGTTGGTTTTATGCTTCCTCTTCCTGGGGACGTCACTCCTGGAAGAGGAGCTGCCACTAGCTGCCTCCCCTGCAGAGGGCTTATTATCCCTCTGCTTACACTGTGCCCCCACACTAACTGATGTAATTATGGTGGGGGCAGATTGGGACTTGGGAGATTCAGCTGTGACACTTGGAGGACCGGTGACATTCTTCCCCTTTTTCCCCGTGTCTGCAGTCTTGCTGGAGACCACAGACACAGATGGCTTTTTTGGGGAAGAAGGGGGTTTGGAGGCCGTGGTGGTGGCTTGAGGAACGGCCTCCTTGCCTGAGCTCTGTGGGGGGGCTATGACCCTTGAGGTCCCCGCTGTTATGGGCTCAGCGGGGATGGGTGCCGTACTGACGGAGGTGCCATTTGCTGGGGCTGGGGCATGATGCTTTACATTAGGACAATTCCTACGTGTATGCCCCAACCCTTTGCAATGATAGCACTGCACCTCCGTAGTGCTGTAAAAAATCCTGTACAGCACCCCCTCAAATGGAACCCCAAAAGACCCCTCTATGTTTTCTGCGCCCTGAGGCAGGCACATTTGTACCTGCCTCTTGAAAGAGAGCACATGACGAAGTGCTCTCTCTCTGCACCCCAGGGGAATTTTAATAAATGGTGTTTTTACTTCCCCTAGGGTTAGCAGGTGGGGGCGCAGGAGGGAGTCTGGTAGGAAGGGGGGCACATTAGAGAGTGTTACTTTTGTGCCCAACCCTTCCAGGGGTTCTATTGGGACATATAATCCCCCCACTGTGATGCCTCTCTGTATAAGAATGTGTGCAGCAGCCAGAGTACGGGTAAAAAAAACTGCTTTCCCGTACATTTTGCTGGCTGCTACTATAACAGAGGGGCTGATGACATTAGCTGCAGCACGCAGATAGATATCAATGCTGTAGACCCCAGACATCTGACATTTAACCCCATGCTTCCTGGTGATCTGCCCCTCAGCCCCAGCGGTGGTATTACTGGGGCCAGCAGAAACCACCTGTGACCAGGTATTAGCCACAGGGGTAGGTCTGCTGGCAGAACCACCAGGAGCTGGGGCTGCCTTATCTGCCTGGGGCCTATGCTGTGCAGTGCTGCAGCTAGGATTTTCAGGGGCCATTATTCCCCCTTTTGACCCCTGAGGCTTCTTAATGGTCTTATCCCTCATGTTTAGACCCTTTTTTTTTTTAGTTTATTTGTTTTATTTATTTTTATTTTTTGTTTTATGATTTTCTACTGTTTTCTTTTTTTTTTAAATATAAAAGTGTGAAAAAGAAACAAAAAGACAAAACTAAGGGAGAGAGAGATGATGTTTGGCAGTGGAAGGGTTAATGGCCTGTTGCAATGTGTTGCTAATTGCAACAACACAGAGAACACAGAGGCTTTTTAACCCCTCTGTGTCTCTGTGTCAGATGTTAAAAAAAAAAGCCTTTTAAACAAAACTTCAACTCCCCCACTGCCTACAAAGATGTTACTTGTCTTCTCTCCCCCCAAAACATAAAACCCAACACCAAACAAACAAAACTTCAACAAAACCTAATAAACTTTTTAAAAGAAAAAAAGTCAAAGTAACAAAGCTCCAGGAGTGAAGGTGTAGTGCAAAGGGAGGGGTGTGGCAAAGTATCCAGGAGACAGCTCACTCTCCTGGGATAAAGAGCTGAGCCTGGCTCTCAGAAAACTAAAACTTAAATTAAACTAAGAAAAATACCACAAAAACTCCCAAAAATGAACAACACCGTGCACAAAGTGCTTATAAACAGAAAGGTGTTAAAATAAAACTTGTATTTGAGGGACTAAGACCCTAAAAAGCCTTTTGTTTGGAGCTCAAGCATGCACACAACATGCTCTCTGGC